>JABUQX010091092.1:40000-45000 GCA_015478945.1 Trachelipus rathkii
AATATTGAAAAGTATAATGGGAGTTTTAACAACTTTGCGAGGTTGTACTGTTTTTCCCTTAAAAGAGAAGAGCAACAATTTTCATTCTCTACTAACATTCTTTTCATTATTTTTTTTTAATTATATCCTGATTTTCATAAAAATCAGAGGTGATACCCCTCTGCTCTACTATTACCAAAAAAATAATAATGAAGCATAAAAAAGAATGATTCTAAGTCTTTAGGAAACAAAAAGTTACAGCCTCTCAAGTTAAGAAAATTTCTCCATATGTAGGCTTTAATAAAAAAGTTTTGTGTGCCCTGTGCTTTGTTTTAGGGCCAATCCTAAGTTTCAGGTTATGAATAAGATTTTGTTAAAATTACTACATTATGATTTTCTCTTGTGTATTAGCTACCTTACTAAAACAAATAACCGTGAAGCTAGAAGCCATGAAATGAGATACCTTCTAGCCGCTGGAGCTGGTTGCGAAATAGAAAAAGTGTGTACAACTAAATGGGATATAAGATCAATGCATGGGAAACTAGTGAAAGAGTGGTGTCGCCACAGGGTTTCAGTGTGGGGCCACTATTGTTCCCTCTATATATAAAATGATTTTAGACAAGGGACTTAAGGCACAGGTTGTCTAGTTGCAGATGATACCTAAAAGTGGCCCCTCAAGCTTAGGAATAGTGAAGGATGCATAAGATTCAAAATGATCTTGATTAACTTCTTGGGTGGGCGCAGATAAGTGCAACATGAAATTTTAATAGTAAAAAGTGTAAGTTTCTTCCTTCACCTAGTTACTCAAATAAAAGTTTTTAACTACAATATGAATGGGGAGTGGCTTGAGCTCTGGTGGACCAAAAGAAAAAGATTTAAGGTGTGATTATAAAGCAGGTAATTTGAAGTAAGCTAATCAATGTTTGGAAGCTACGAAATAAAGCTAATAAGATGCTGGGCATATACATCGCAACTGTTTTTACCAAGAGCAACGGAAGCTAATAAGTAAACTGAGTACTAATCAGCTATGTTAGGCCAGTAAAGAGTATTAGTGGCAGCAGTTTTTGGCCCCTTATTTAAAGAAGACTTCAGATCATGCTAAGAGGAGAGCTGCAACGCTAGAGCAAACAAGATGAATTTCTGGTTTGCAGGGTACAGCAGCTATGAGGAGACAGGCCCTGAAGGAGTTACGGAATGTTTTTTCTGTAGAAAAGGCGCATTTCTCAGAAGGGGACATGTACCATGTACTACAATATTACAATCTATTTGATAAATATCGGACCATAAATTTTTCATAGTAGACACTGGACAGGTGACCATGGGGCATAATAAGAAAATTAAGAGAAAAGCATGCCATCTTGATCATCAGAAACGCATGCAATTCAGTAAAAAGGGTTGTTAAAATTTTTGGAATACGTCTGCCAGCAAGGCAGGTTGTTGAGGTTGTGACTCGATTGCAACATTTAAGAAACAGTTAGATTCGTTTATAGATGGGTTGGGTATCATATAATATATTGACGAAGCCAAATTGGCGGGTTTTTAGTTATAGCAGTTATTGTTAGATGGCAAATGTGTGACCATGAACTTAGTTATTAATGCATGTGGGATGGTTGGGTATCACTATTTATATATCATTAAGTTTGACTAAGCAATATTGGTGGATATTTGTAGTTACAACGAATTGACAAGCCCTAGGGTGGCTTTGTGCGATTTTGCATAGCCATGTTTTGGGTAGTGGTTGTACTGGGGCAGTTCGATAGGCATGTGGTTTTACTGTCTCTATATTCCTAATGTCCTAATGGATGGATCAAAAATGAAAAGTCTATGCGAGTTTTAACAACTTTGAGAGGCTGTAACTTTTTTTTCCAAAAGACTGTCACCTTCGTTTTTTTTATTCTTCATTATTATTTTTTTAGAGTATATCCTGTGATATTTATAAAAATCAGAGGTGAAGCCCCTCTGCGCTACTATTACTGAAGAAGAATTTTAATCTTATTTATACTAATGTAACATAAGTTGAAGAATATTTGCCAAACAGGGGTATTTGCCCGTAAACCCATTGGCGACTGCTTCTAACATCCATAAATACTTAGAAAACTATTAGTAAATATTTTTAATTATCCTTATTTAATTATAAAGTGAATAGGATATAAGGGAACCTTTATTGTATAATTTTTTTGATAAAATTATAGAGTTAAAGGCATTTTCCCATTATTAATATATAGTATTTTCGTGGCTTCTTCATGTTTATTAATCGAATTAAGGATTTATTTCATCCCAAAAAAATTTCCAACATTGACAAAATAAATAAAATTTTATACTATAATACATTGGTCCCTGGTTTACTTCCTTAGTTATTTTGTTGGTATATGGGCTTTCTGTGGGTGACTCCGGGTTTCGCTTCAGGCCCTGGTTTAGGAACTAGGTTCTTGCCAAATGAATAAACTGTGAACCAAAGCAACCTCTGGAAAGAATCATGAATTTATTTATTTTTTTAAAAAGGCACTAGTAATAGCCTGAAGGTAACTAAATAGCATACTCCTGAATTAGTCTGACTCGCTCCGACTCCTTCTCTACCCACTTAGTTCCTTCTCTGACTTCTGTTAACATTATAATTTTTATATTTTTCTATCTTCATTAATATGTGCATATATTTTAGCATTCTTACTTTTGTTTTATTTTATTTCTTTTTTTTTCATATTTATATTATTTTCTATGAATTTATTTCCGTTATGTTTTATTTTTCTGTTATATTATGTTAACGATTCTAAATTGAAATCGTTTTTTAAGACAAAAATGATTTGTTCAGTGGGTGCCACTTGTTTAAGGTATATAACCTGGTAAAGTAAGCCTATAACATATATTACGGGTAACTTAGGGGCTTTGGATTACATAAACTAAATGAATATTGTAATGCTTATATCAAACTCTGGATAATGTATACTGTTGACGTGAGACAGGACTTCAGCTAACTGGATTTTCTAAAAAATCTTCTATTCTCAGAAAATGCAATTTCTAAAACAAATCAAAACAACTTTGGGTGACGTTGGCAATCGTGTAAAATCTTTAGTCTTACCGAGCAGTGAGATTTATCTAAATTTCTTGCTTTACTTTGCACTGTAGTTGAATCTGGATACGTTTCAATTGATGTTAAGCAATATAATAATATATTAACATCAGCAGTAGGTCAGAATAATGATTGGGAAAATTATTTGGGCATATTGAGGAATATGCCTTTTCAAAAATTCAAATTTTCCAAACGGCTGTTTCCGAAAAAAGCCAAGCGCCTTCATTTGACATAACGTTCGAAATGCAAGAAAACTTTGCGATTGATTCATAACAATCAAATTTTTAAATTTCTTTTTAACTGGCATCGATCGTACTCTTTATTGCATTTTCGAACATGAATAAGAAAATTAAGAAGAAAGCATGCCATCTTGATATAAGAAAGCATGCATTCAGTAATAGAGTCAGTGGCGGCGATAACGGGCCGCAGGGCCCGCACTGCGGGAGGGCCCCGGAGTTCGAGGGGCCCCTTACGGAGTCCAACTGTGAAACCAAACGGAAAAATTTATTTCTTCTCATTTGTTAATAAACAATAGTCAGCTGTTCCACCAAAAAAATCATTCAATCGCATATTAAACAATTTCTTTTAAAATAAAATATCTTTTCAGAATACTCGTATATGAATATGACAGAACAAATAGGTACCGGAAATATTCTCCAGTTTTCGGTCGACTCTTCCCAAAATGACGACAGATCGAATATCAGGGGTTGTATATAGGCTACTTTTTTCACTATATAATGGTGGCGATCAGGCGCGGTCATCTCTTACACTATAGAATGATGGCGATCAGGCTGGGAATCCTCTTTATTTTTTTAAATATGTTTTGTAGTTGCATTGAATGCCTTCATTGTTATTAATTACTTGTGAAGTGTTGTTTGTTATTAGTTTCGGTTTCATTTATTATTATTTAATTATATATATATTATAATTATATTTATATATAATATATATATATATATATACTATATATATATATTTTAATATATAAGAAAGATAAATTTCTTGACTTAGAGCATATACCTATATAAAAGAGAGGAAAAAATATAAGGAATATATCGCCAAATATACAAAAATGTCGGTTACGATGCTTATTGAGTGGTTAGCAAAAAGGAAAAAAGAAAAAAATCAGACAGTAAAATGTAACAAAACTTCCAAAGATTGATTCATTTTTTTAAAATCCTGCATCCGAAGTAAAATTGAATTGTATTGCTTCTACATCGAGCTCTTTGAACCTTATTGAAATTAGAAGTACACAAGAAGTAAAGGATAGATCAAAGATGTGAACGCGACATTACATGACGTTTGATCAGATGCTTATCGAACTGTACCGTGGCGCTAAGAATTTCGTATAAAAATAATTCCAAAATGACATTGGTTTTTTCTATGCCCTCTTCTAAGGAACAGAAGAAAAAATTTTAGCGGGTGAACCATGCCGCCATTTAAGGTCCCTTTCCTAAGGATTATTTCAAAAGTCATTCAGTGCTGAATATTATACTGTCTAGTCACAATAAACAGGAAGTAGAACAGGCCCTCGTCATTAGGAAACATCTGGACTTCTCCTTTCAGTTTATACTAATGTTCACTCTACAAACAAAATTCTTGAAAACATTAGCAGAGCTTCTGAGAGTGTACAAAATAAGTCAGTTGATCTTCATAAAGCATGTTTCTCCCTGAGTCACGCCAGTGACGAATTCCTACAGGCGAGGAGAAACTTCTGTGGTCCATTCCTTGAAGCAAAGAATCTGGAAGATGTACTGAATATTTAATTGATAAACAGACGCAAAATGACTTGTTGCGCGTTTATTTTTTGATGATAGAATCGGATCAGAATAGACAACTCTTTTTGGAAGCTTTTGAAATATTATTCATACAATCCAACTGGATTATTGGCAATTAATCGATCAAAAATAGATTCGTTAGTTAGCGAACGGTTGCAGAAAACTTTTCAATTTTT
>JABUQX010091093.1:0-16466 GCA_015478945.1 Trachelipus rathkii
CCATGAGTAAGTAGGACACTATATATTAATAGTTGACGATTTCGAAGGGAAACACCTAATCAATATACTAAAAACGACCATATTATAACTGTGATCAGGGCGACAACCTTTAGGTATAATAAACAATCGCTTCATAATCCCGATAATTAAGTGATGTTTCGAAGGGAACTGATATAAGTCAATGTCTAAGTATAAGTCGAAGGGCTTAATAGATATGCTATATAGTCGAGAGTCTATAATAATATAAGTCGAAGTCTAAAGTTGCTAAGTGATAGGTCTAAAGTATTAATATATTCGAATGTCTAAGCATAAGTCAAGGTCTAAGTGCTAAGTCGAAGGTCTAGTATAAGTCGAAGGTCTAAGTATAAGTCTAAGGTCTAAGTGCTAAGTCGAAGGTCTAAGTAATAAGTCGAAGGTAGAATGTTGATTTAAATAAGTATAGCTAAGTCGAAGGTCTAAAAACTAAGTCGAAGGAAGAAAACATTACTTTCCTAGCTTAAAAAATAGAGGTTAGTCGAGAAACAAGCTAAGTTGGTCGAAGTTACAGCCTAGTTGGGACATTATTTATTCGGTAAATTTGAGCACTATAAAGATCCTTGACATTAAATAACAGTTATATCCTAATAACGGACGTCACTTATATGAACGATCATTAATACGGTATATAACATAGATTAATGCTTAAGTAAAAATTTGAGTTGAAGCGTTCTGTAAGGCTTCGCAGTTGTCAATCTGGGGCGATCACTTAAATAATTAATTAATGACGATAAATGAAACAAAACCCAAAAACGACCTAACGTGATCTGGCAACATCTTTAAGGTATTAATAAGTATTTAACTATCCCGCTTATAACATCCGAATTACTAGTTTAGAACGTTTGATAAGGAGAATTGATATAAGTCGAAAGGTCCTAAGTCCCCGATCTAACAAATTTTAGAGAAAATAATTCTCAAACAATTTTTAAGGTCATATTAACTTTACGAAAGATGATTGTACATCAATTAGTACTATTCGAGACTTAATATATAGTAGGTCAACTAGTTATATAATATTATTCACCTAAGCGGCGTCACAATATGAAGTCAGTATAATAATAACGGTTTAACGAATTAGTTTAAATAGCCACAATAGCAGGTTTTAGCTAACACAAATGTATAGCACTTCCCTACAAATTACGCAAGTTTACTTTGACACATAATAAATTTGTACTAAATGTTAAATACCCAAAATTAAAAGTGTAATGAGGTAGTTATTAGACTAAACAACATTGTTGAAAATCTTTGTAGTAAAATTAATAAGAGGTTTTAGACTAGGCTATAATGAAGGAGACTAAAACACTATAAAGAAATAATAATATATTAAATATATAGATACAATTGCAAATTCAACACTAATTTTAAAAATCTTAAGGGTTAAAATCTCGCGCTTCGATCGAGGCACGAAATTAACGTTTACTTTCACTTCTACGGGAGATGGTGCAAAAAAATAAATATTTCGTTTACTTATAAGCGAGTTTTTTTTTACACTGGGGAAACAGATAATAAATATAATATACGGAGTATTTCTAAGTTATATAATGCAATTGTATTGTTTATGAATTTGAACCATTCCCTTGTAGTAAATTTATTATTTTTTTTCTTTGTTCTTAAATTTTTACTTTAAGTATTAATAATTAATTATAACAATCTTAACATCTGTGCCAGTATCGATCGGTTTTTTTTTAATTTTTTATTATTATATATGATTTCTATTGGAACACGATAGCTTATACACAAATAAATATTTTTGACCCTTAAAGAAAATATTCGTTTTTTTTGAATTATTTATTTATATAAGTCTGTTATTAAATAAACATTCTTATTTAAAAAATATTAAGGTATCTAAATATGATATTATCATTCATTGAAGGTAGATCATAATCGACTGTCTCTAACCCGTAGAATTCCTCTCGCTTGAATTACATAAAATATTATTTGTATATAATAATATTATCGAAAATGTGATTAAGAGATCAGGTAAACTTTTCTAAAATCTTTCATATCTAAAACCATTGTAAATTAGCAAGATCAGTAATCAGTATGGGTATTATTTCTTTATCTTATCATTTTTATTATTATTTATTCTTAAATAAAGTATAATTTGTACAACTAAATTGTACTAATTATATTAATTGTGAGTATTAATATGATGATTTAAACAATTAAGCTTATACATTATTGAATGCGACTAGTCACGAAAATATAATTGTGAGTTTTAATGTTGTTATTATCGGTATTATTATACCTAACCGGGTGTAAGAGAAGAAAGATTCAATTTAATTAGTGATTAACATATTTTTTTCGAAAAAAATTCAAGCAAATAATAACGAACAAACCAACTACCACGAGATGTTGCAAATATTCTACTCTTCGAGATAGAATTTTTACTGGTACGTCAGCTTCAATTTCACTTCACTAAACCGTTTATCGACATTCTTCTCCGCCTCGAGAATAACTCTTCTATTTAAAAGATGATAATATAAATAAATGTTTAATATTATATTTTCTTATTACGGCTTCTCTTAGAAACCACGAGTCCCTTAATACTGTTACATAATACTTATATATATATATATATATATATATATATTAATTATATAAATATATATTATTATATATATATATATATATATATAATATATATATATATATAGCCGCTCGCTGCCGTCCATTTTTTGACGCTCTTATTTCTAAATTGTTATATTAATATACGACTCACAATATACTATGAAAACGTCTCTATATATACGCCACGATATTTGTAACGTTAAGAAACTGGATCTTATAAATTCTGAGTCGTTATTCTCTATAGAGCAGTAAAGGGCTTCGTTACAGCTCCGCTCTAATCCCGACATATTTTCTCGTTCTGATTATCCTACGCTTTCCTGAGATAAACATTTTGATATAAAGGGGATAGAATATAATTATCGGGCTGAATAGTCCTTGTTTTCATAGGGGATTATTTCGATTTATCGAACTAATAATAAATATAATCTACCCTCACGCGCTACTATCTTTCTCTTCCTCTTGTTGCTCGCCTCTCGTGTGTATAGCGTCTGTGCTCTCGCGTCCTGTTTTGGGCAGTGCTACTGCCGAGTTGTTCGCTGATAATAATAACGCGCCGAGAAAAGAGAATCATCGTACCTTTCTCGATTTTTACTTCAGTCGCAGTCGGACGTAACCTCTGCTGTGCGAAGGTTCAATTTATAAAATAAATATCTGTGTTCGTAAATAACGCTCACTTCCAATAGTATCGATTTTAGCGCAGCTAAAAACTTCTGTCGCTGAAATAGTTTGTAATGTGAGTCGTTAGTGTGCCTCTATAGTCGCGATTGAAAGATCAGCCTCGCTATTCTGTCACTAATAAAAAGGTATGAATTCGGTATTTACTCTATTCTAACAAACGCCGTACCGGCCGCTCTCTGTCTGTTCAGGTGACGTACCTCACCTCGCGTAAGCATCAGAAAGCGGTACTATATATCCTCGCGTAAATGCGACTTTACGCAGCGAAGATCATGTGAGCGCTCTATATGAGTATAATGTCATCACTTCTGACAGAGATTATTCTCCAAGTAAATTTAACGTATTCGTTATATAACCTTATGTAAAAACCTATTACGTAAATATTATCGTTATAAATAGCCATTAAACCAGGAACAAAGAAAGTGACTCTGCAGTTGAATGGTATTCAGATACTTTCGGATATCCTGAATTTTTTTCTCCGAAGCGTGTCGAACGAGTTCGTCCGTTATCACCTCGATCGCGAGTTTAAAGTACATAGGAGGCTAAAAAATAAATTTAAGAGTGCAACATGGCTTCCCCTCACGGTGTAAAAGTGGATTCGTTCTTTAAAAGGAATAAACGAGCATTTTCTTCGCTCTGACGATTAAAACTTTCTCTTAAATAATTCGACAAGAATACATTTCATTTTATTTTCTACTCACTCACAGATGATAGTAATTCCGCAATTATATCACTACGATACGTCTCTATAGTAGATTGCACATATAGAATCCAATAATAATTATTAAGAGAAGTATTTTTTGGAAGTAAAATTAATATTTCAGATAATTTAGAGAAAAGGTTAATGAGAAGTGATATTAATTTTAGTTTTTTTACCTATACATTATAGTGTCGTCCGTTATTTTACGTATAATTTTACTCAATCGACGAGATTTAAAATAAATTTATTGGCTGTATATTTTAAAGCAAATAAGTATATCAACTCGTAGTGAAAAATAGTATTTTTAAAGTGTATTTATTGTTCTTATGTGTTAATATAATATTCGTATCAATCAGGTGATTAAAATAAAGGTATAAACTAAAAAAACATATTTATTTTATTTATTATTATTATCTATATTATATATTAATATATATATAATAAACAAAAGTACACACTTTTAAAAAATTAAAAAACAAGAAAATAATTTTTTATATATATATATAAAATAAATATTAAATATATAATATATACATATATAATATCATAATTTCAAGATGATGATATACATAGTTTAAATATTTATTTAAGAAAAAAATTATTTCGGTAAGTAGAATCTATAAAAATACTTCTGAATTAATTTTTGTCGGATTTTCGATGACCACCTGAGGTTGTATCACACACGTATATTATAATATATTCACACCTTCTTCCACCAACACCAACAATACGAAAGTGACAGTGTGTGAGAAAGGTATCCTTCCTGCATTCGCATACTAAAAATAGCGATGCAGACTAATTCTCTACTGATCTTACCTAATCGTATATATCAAAAAAATTATAGTATATATACGGTATTAGAAGCTCGCCGTACTTTCGACTTTTAGATAATATAAAGATATAGTCGAAATGTTCCATTCAATATTCGGGTGGCGAGCGAGAGACCGTTCCCAATGCCTCAATGACTAGCCGGTGCCAGGTCGGAATTTTTCCCTTCTTCACTTTTTGGTTTGTAGCGAAAAATTCTGGGGCCTGGGGGCTTTGCGGGGCGGTTGTCCTTTTATCAGTTTTGCTGCTTCTGCTGTTATCCTTTGATTATATATTATATAATAATATAGTAGAATAAAGTCCAATAAGTCTATGAGATGAGTTGAATATTATATCTATCTATCACAGTACTAATATACTAGGTGACGACAATAGTTAATGTTCGATTACTGAATACTTAACCTGGTTATCAGGAAGGGCAAAGTGAGTTGTATCATTAAGAAATGTAAGGATTTTATAATCCCATAATCTAGTTACGTTCTACGAAAGGTTTGATACGTTGTTATATAATATATATATAGTATTGTACCATTGCAATATATAATATATAATATATATAATATATATATATCGATAGTTACCTTTACATATATTACTCTACTAGTATATATATATAATATAGTAACTATATTACTATTTTTGTTTATAATATCCCCTCATCTATCTTCTCCTCTTATTGGTTCTTTTCTTTAACTTATACTATATGACGCCGGAGCGTCACTCTTCGCTGGTAAAGATACATATTTAGGTATTCAAATATCCATTCAGAACGATTAATATTATATTATAGATAGCGCGTGTAGTGTGCTTGGTATACGGTGCTAAGGTGTAACTCTGTGAACTTGTAGCGTGGACGTAGTCTGTTTATTGAGTGACTTTGTGCATGTGCGCCAAGACAGCAAATTAGATATGCGAAAAAACGTAATCCCAAGAAACTCACGCGAGCATGTTTATGCCATGTTGTACAGACGACAACTGAGAGAGGCGAGCGCCGCAATGCCGGCCGTACGCATCGTCTGGCTGTCCATCGAGCAAAATTTCTTTCTATACAATATTTCGCCAATATAAAAAAGAAAAAATGAAAGTGTAACATTAAAAAAAAACAATGAAAACAAATTTATAACATTCACACAGCAACTACATAAAAATCATTTTGGAATTTGGAAGCTTTTTGGTCCCTGAACTTGTAATTAAGTCAGAGGATAGTTATTTTGTATATGATGTAAAATAACCAGTTACACGTTTCACCCTTTCACCTTTAGAGGGGAGAATTGTCACCGTTGTATGCGGAGGAAGAAAGAGTGTGCCGCGCTTATTTGGGAGAGAAATTCTGGGATATGGAAGTGTAAGAGTCACAGATCTTTAGTGCGAAAATGAAGATTAAATTTTCGTAATAGCATTCTTTATCTTTAACTAACATTTTTAATAATTTACTTTTCAATTTTAATAAATCTTTGAAAACTATTCTGATAATTATCCACACCTCATTTAATTAATTAATTATTCACATATATATTATTACTAATTAACTTATTTATTCATTAGTTATTATAAGTCGTATTTTTATTATTATTTACTTATTATATATTATTATTATGTTATAATCTTATTTTATTATTAATGGGATTATTATTATATCGATGAGAAATTATGGATTTGAGTATTTCATTGATTTAAGTGGTATTATTATTGATTTTATAATTTATTACTGCTTTATTTATTTATTTTATTTACTTATAATAAATATATCATCGTTATAATTTTATATTTCAATGAACATTCACCCTATTAATTTGAATTGGTCTATTATTATTATTATTCATTATTTTATTAATTATATAATTGTTCTCTTTTGGATATTTAATTTCTGTACATTATAGCAGGGTCCGGACTGTTCTATATTATTATATATTATATTATTATTATTATTATTATTATTTCGGAGTAGTTTGAAATCGAATGCAAAGTCTGTGTATTATACATCTCAACCAAGGCCAAAATGAGAGAGTCGGCGGGAATCGGTTCTTAGACTCCCAGACCAACATCCGCATTTATGAAAAATGTAAAAAGTTTTCTAAATTCTATTTTGAATTAACATCCATTTTGTTTATAATTCGACCAATGGGACATTATTTCAAAGTCCAATTACTCATTGGGAAAAATAAGTACTACGTTAAATTAAGTAAAATTTGCAATGTTTAGATGAGTAGTGAAAATGATGAATAATTTCCCTAATGTAACTTTCTTTTTGTTTCAATTATAGAATTAGGTGATCACTACATATGTATGATGAAAAGAATACATTTTTTTTTCACATATAATAGGACCCTACACTTAATTGTTTTTAATATGCTATAAATAGTTTTTGATTAATGCCTTTTATGTTTTAAATGAGGTCCTTCCACTTGATGCTTTGATATCATCAGGAGGACTAATGTCATATACAATTATGAAACTTGGTGCCTACATATATTTTGAATTAGGGCCTACATATGATTTGAATTAATTCTTATACCTATATGTTC
Organism: Trachelipus rathkii; assembly: GCA_015478945.1. NCBI lineage: Eukaryota > Metazoa > Arthropoda > Malacostraca > Isopoda > Trachelipodidae > Trachelipus > Trachelipus rathkii. The sequence continues at coordinate 7,336 of JABUQX010091093.1, forward strand.
GTGAATTTACGCGCCCTTAGCAAGATTAATTAATTACTTAGTGGCCTATGTATGTTTTCTTGAATTATGAAACATTTATATAATTCTCTTTGATAAACATCTAGGGACCTGTCGCATAACTAATTTAGCTGTGAATTGAGGCCTAAACATTGCCTTCGAATTAGGCACATGAACATTTTGTTCTCTGCACAATGTAAAATGCCCTAGAGCAAGGTTACGATTATAATTAGGCCACTGACATGTGTTATTAGTGAAGAGGGCCGCGGTACATAGTGTATATCGTAATTTTAGAGGTTCCTCCTGCAGTGTTATTGATTTAGGCCATGCACTAATGTTTTACAGTTAAGGAGTGTCATTAACATATGTTATATTCTAAAATATGGGGCCGACATGTTGGTTTTGACTCACGGGTATAGATAGTGCGCATCACTAGTTTCTTTTGAATACTTATATTTAAGCTCTATCTTCTATGTTCCCTTAGAATTAGGGGCTTCCTATATGTGTGTTTTCGAATTAGGGCCAATCATCGAGTTTTAAGTGTTCGGAACTTCAACATATTAGTTTGCGGAATCTTTGCGCGTCAGATGCTGATTCGATGTTTTAAATATTCACCGCATAGCCTTATTTAAAACTCGTAGGAGGGCACCTACATGGTTTATAGTTTTATATTTGAGGGTCTTATTGCCATGGTGTTTTTTGATACATAGGCTACACCTAATCCCTTGATTTAAGGCAACCTACATATGTTTTGAAATAAGGCACTTACATAGTGTCGCTGCATAAGGGTACCTTCACTTTTTCTAAAATTCGAACCATCGCGGGCATTGCTTCTTTTATTCTCTTAATATCGGCTTTCTCACAAAGCAGGGCGGGAGGGGTACACTAACCCGGTTGCCTGACGTAATTAGTACCCAAATTCGGATAAGAAATAGAGAGGTGACCATTGCCCATGCCGACTGTTCTGTCGCGCTCGCTCATCTGCCCTTTGTAGCGCCACGGTGTGAGACGGTCATATCACATTATATGGACCACACACGTCGGAGCATAGATAAAATATAATAATATATACATCGGAATTTATGATTTACTATAATCAATAATTAATAATATGAATTATAATTATAATAATAATTCATGAATATTAATTAATAATAATAATCAATAAATAATAATAATAATAATAAATAATAAATAAACATTTTATTCAGTCCAACAAATTACATAATACTTATTACTGAAAATAACAATTTAATAGTTAAATAATAATGAAAGAAAATAGTAATATAATAATAAAAAGTATAATATAATAATGATATAATAATATAATAATAAATAATAATAATAATAATAATAATAAAATAATAAATAATAAATATATATGAATATCAACAAATTTCATTTAAAGTATAAAAGGATTCCACATCCGCATCCGCATACGCATCTGACCAGGCTCACACATCGCGCATCACACATTATTTTAATATCTACAGGAATGTTCATATACACATCATGATCAAACCTAGTGACCTACTACCAGTAGTGTTACGATTACCAGAGTAGACCAGGCTTGTGGTATATGACGTGTTACTAATTAACATCGAAAAAGGGTTAACCGGGCCTGATTCGAGAGAAGTTTTGAGCCGTTCGTGATACCATCTTAAGAGGCTAGCTCATGCCCTTTGAAATCTGAGTACCTGGGGAAGGGGGGGGGCACGCGCGCACTTTTTTACACTGAGATAGAATGAGGCAGGGATGATTAATAAAAGAACAGGATGGGATGTTATTAATTTTGATTTGTATTATTATGAATTATTTGTATTATTGTTCATATGGTATTACTTATTATTGCTTATTATCTCATCTATTGTTTTTAACTTATTAATATATTATTTTAGGATCCTCTATTGTTTTAAAATGATTAATATAAACAACTGATTTAATGCGTACCATAGGAAGTAATCTAATTATTATTATTTATTATTATTATTATTATTAATTATTATTATATTATTATATTTTTGTGTTCAAATTAGTATCTATTAATGGAGTCATGGTATTTCATTACATGTATATTCAGTTTTGTCTACATAAGCTAGTAGTACTATCTAGTTACAGTAGTCCAGATAAGTAAGTATTAGTCACTAGTTAGCAGTAGTAGTAACCTAGCAGTAGGGATTACCATGGATCTATTATAGAATCTTCCAACATATCGGCTCATACAGTAACCCTTGGATTGAATTACACATGCATTTACTGTAACATAATTTATTTTTAATTGCCTATGCTGCGTAAACCATTCTCAATTCTCCAAATTATGATCTCCGTCATGACAATGTAATTTCTGGATTTTCAAAATTAGTAAAAATGACTTTGTTTAAGAATGCGATGAATCAAAGTCTGAAGGAGACTTGATTCATAATATAGTTTTTCCATTGAATTGAATCGATTTCCCTCTACATAACTTCTTGCAAGTAAAGATATTTCAGGTTCACTAGAAATGTTTTGGCGAGAGTGTCACGGGCTCTCGTCACAGGTGATTGATTCACTGGCCTGAGGTCGTGATAGCCTAAAGGGCAATATTTTGTCTGCCTGGAGGGACGGCATATGCCCTTCGTTTGTGAGGTCCGCTCTCCAAAAAAAATCAACGCCAAAAAAAAGTGTATTGGCAACTTCGTAGTTGATCACAAACGTTTTTTTCCATTTCTTAAAACGAACTAAAATCTTGCTGATTGATGGTTCTGGAGTTGATTTCTAAACTGTCAGGGTTTATCCTATGTTTTGCATACATTAGCAAAAACTCTATTCCTTCTTCAATCATTAACTTAGCTCCAAAATTTTAAATGTAAATTATAGTTTCAAATGTTTTTCATTTTGGGCAGAATTTTTGGCTACATTTTATATTATATATATGATATTTATTATTATATTTATATATAGTTATATTATATTAGTATTATACTATATATATATATATATAACTATAATATATTAATATATATTTATTTATATATATATATATATTATATATATATTATATTTATATATATATATATATATTATTTCATATATTAATTATATATATATATATTCATATATATATATATAGTATATACTATATATTATATTATATTATATAAATATATTTTAGTATATAATATATATAAATAATATTATATTATATATATAGTAGGTAATAGTGAATACTATTAATGTATAGCGCATTATAGGACAGACGATATTTATATATATTATATAACCTATTATATTATGTTATTATATATTATTATATCTATATATAAATATTAATATAGTAATATATTATAATATATTTATATATATATAATATATATATATTATTATAATATATATATATATATATATATTTATATATATTATAATGCATAATTTATATATTGTATATATAATATTATGTTTTTTATTAGTTTATATTGATATTTCTATATATATATCTATAATATAATATTATTATATATATATATATTTTATATTATATATTATATACTATATATATATAAATTATATCTTATATTTAAATTTATATGTATATATATATTATATTATTATATTTATATATATATATTATAATATATATATTATATATATAATCTATAATATTATATATTATACTATATATATATGGAGGTATAAGTATATCGTATACTATTATTATATATATGATATATTATATTATATCTTAATAGTTAAACACTGTTCTATAAGATAATATATATATATACTGGAGTATATAGTGAAAAGGAGAGACTATTTGGGTCAGGGAGAAAGTTCTTTAAGGGTTTCTTTAACGAATACAAACTTTGACTTGGTTACAAGTCCGATATATTAACCACATGCACAATCACGGTATGCAATATGGAACAAAAAAAAAGATTATATATATATATTTATATATTATATACTATATATATTATATAATATATATAGTATTATATATTATATACTATATATATATATAGCATCTAGCGTTGTGGTGGTGTGTGTATGTATTAACCTTTGGAGGGAAGGACATTGGTTTCAAAACCCCCTACAGTCTTCCCAATAAATTTTAATAATTTAATATGAAATAAGTTTCATATAAAAGTAAGGCATGAGAAAATTTGCAATCTGTTTTACATCTCATCCACTTTCTCTCTCCTTTTCTTTCTATATATATAAATATATATATATATATATATTATATATTATAAAATATAATATATATCTATTCTATTCTCTTTTATATATATATATATATATATATATATATATATATACGTGTGTGTGGGCGTGTCTACTTTTGTGTATTTGGTATAAGTGGGTGGGTGCGTGTTTGTATTACTATAATTTAAACTATTAACAAACTTTTTAAAAGTTCATCAATATTTTATAAAAAGATTTGAACTAGGATAAATATCAGAATGGAAACCTTCAGTATATATATATATAATTGAGTATTATTATTATTTATATTATATACTATTTACTATAAGTATATATATATGTATTACTATATATATATGGTATATATTATATATATGATTATTATATATCTATAATATATATATATACTTATATATATATAGTATTATATATATATATAATATATATATATATATACATAATATATTATATATATAATATAATTATGATATTAATATTATATATATTATATTATTTATTATATATATATATATATAATTAAATAACTATTACATTAAATTATCTACTATATATTATTATATATATATATAGTTCTATAAGTATATATGATATAATATATAATATATTATTAGAGCGTATATTCTTTATACTTATTATAATGGGATTTTAATGAAGGTATGAGGGTCAATGATGAGTTGACTCTGGTTTTAAAAATTTATACCTTTTCACAATTCGGATATTTTCCTTGGCTGGACTTGGTCTTGTATTGTACTTTAACACTTGAGCTCGAATTTTTGCTTTACTGTGGCTTTGGTGTCTGACATGAACAAGCCAGTAATAAAAGCTTAGCTTAACTTAATTAATAAGATTTACGGAAATAATATGCAAATAATTATTTCAATTTGGCTTTAAACTAATAAGATATAAAGCGCATGTTTAACAATTTAAATGCGGGTGGCCTCAAAGCTTCCCCCATTTTCTCTCACATCAGACATCGTATAATGGTCCACTGTATACAATAATCATTCTGAATTCGTATTTGCCGAAAGTCGAGTTACAAAATATAACCAGACTGATTTTTATTGTTAACAAAAGAAAGAAAAGGACGTGGATCAGCATTTGAAGATTTGTCAGCCAATTCCTAATATCTTCCTAATTTCATTGGCTCATGAAGTCTTGTCTGAACAAGTGATGCGCTGTTCCTAAAATTCTTATATCCTAAAATTATAATCCTAAAATTTTATATTCACATTCAAATTTAAATTATCTATTATGGTTTTATATTAAAGATAAAAAAACTTAGAATCGTTTTTTACATGACAAAATAGCAATATTAATATCGTTTTATGTGCAATATAAAAAGAGATACAAGCATCATTACTTGTTGTTGAACATTTTCGATATAGAATCATTAGTGAAAGAGGTTTAAGGTTAACCCCATGTTATAATAGTAGAGGTTCATATCGATTGTATTGATTGTAATGGGTATTTTGTAACCTCGCAGGGCCAAGGCTCGAAAGAGGTAAAGAAATAACAGCACCGGATTTGTGTAGATGTTATGCAATGTAATTAGGACTCGTAGGCATAGTGTAGCATAAAGTACGATAATAGCACATCATTTTAGTATTAAAAAAATATATTTAAAAAAGGAATTGATGAAGTTAAAATTCAAATTTCTAAGTATACTTGTTTCATGAATATAGCACATTAGTTTTAAAATATAAGCTAATATATGATAAAATAGAATTTAAAAATATGTGTATTAGACTGCTTTTTACCTTAACTTAAACCTCTAACTTAACCTTAACTTAACCTTAACTTCACTTAATTGAATAAATTATGTGATCTTACTAAAACAAAAATTGTGAAGAGAAAATTTGAATAAGTTGCCTAGAAATGAAACTTTTAACAGAGTCCAAAACAACTGAGCATATCATCTACAGATAAGACCCCCAGCAACCCTGCTGGTACTATGTAATAAACTTGTAAATAGAAATATGTTCAAGAATCGATGATTCTCGCTATCTAAGGATATCTTTATCTTGATATATTTATTTTCTTCCCCTTTGGAAACATATTTTGTTAAACCTAATGAACTGTTATCAAAATTTGATTCTTTATAACAGTTAAAGCGGGGTGGCAACCCTGGGCGCATGCGCAAACGTGGCGCATTGGATGATTATAAGTGGCGCATTGCTTCGGGCTACTTTTTGGGAGATTTTATATTTTAACTGGGCAACATCAGCCTACTTAAAAAAAAATGTATTTTAATGAAAACTAAAATTCATTTTATTTCCAGAAAATTGTTAAATCTGGCAAGATATAAAAAGAAGAAGTATGTAACAAATATTGTAAAGTTTATGCATTTTTTTTTGTAGCGTCGACTCTCATATTCAAAATATTTTAAAATACTTTGTAATAAAACATGTGCAATGATTCATCAGTTTGAAATTTTGTGTTTATAGAGTGATAGTGAGGTATGTGTTCTCTCATATTTCGTTAAAGTTATTTGCTTTTCATTTTTTTTTCAGTAATGGGCATATTAGAAAAAAATAGTGCCGCCTTTTTTCTTCATTCAAAGAAGTTCTAAAAAAGAATTTATATAGAAATTGATTTTCTGGTGGATTTCTTTATAATTATATGTATATATATATATGTTATATTATATATATATCTATATTAATATATATATATATATAGTACTATATATATAATATTATATATATAGTTATTTCTATATATATATTATTATTTGTATATATATAGCTATATTTAATAATACTATTATATATTTATATATATATATATATATATATACTTATTATATATATTATTTGATATTATTTATATTTATTATATATATATTTATATTGTTATTTATATAGTATATAGTATATATATATATATTAGTATAATAGGTAATATATATATATATATATTAACCTATGTATATATATAGTATATATTATTATATATTTAATAATTTTATATATATAATTATTCATATCTATATAATATAAGTATATATTTACTCTTTCTATATATATATTTGTATATAATAGTATATTATATATATAATATATATATATATATATATATTATATATATATGATATATATATATTATATATATAATAATATAGTATATATAATATATATATATTATTATATAATATATATATTAATATATAATAATGTTTTAGTTATAATATTACTGTTGTGATGACTATTATTATTAGGAATATAATGCCTTGGTGAATTAGAAGGTAGTTAAATTTCATTATATAATCATATAATACAAATAAAGATTTGTTGACGATGAGTCTTTTGCCTAATTATAATTAATCCGATGTCCTCCTTATCAGATTTTCTAACAAATACTGATTGTGTCTTCTAAAAGATCCAATTTTTAATTATATTGACTAAAATCTCAAGAGAGTTTACCCTAATTCACAAGGCATTATTAGTTCTTATATATATAATAGTATATAATATATTATATATATATATATATATAATACTATATTATTATATATATATTATATATATCTGAATATTTAATATATATTATATTACTAATATATATGGCACCATATTTCATTTGTGAAAAAATTTGGCGCATGATATGCAAAAGGTTGGCACACGCCCTGCATTAAAGGTCATCTCTAATAAATTCTGTAAATTAGAATAAAAGTTCCATGGTCTATATTAAGGTACTTATAGGAGGTTATATGAATAACATTCTTAAATCAACTATGATATTGAACTACTTGTTAACCCAGCTTTTCTTATTTAGGATTCTACTAAATGGTGTTGCAAAATACTCCATCACTTTTAAATTTTAGATTGTTTTAAAATAATTAACCCCATTTTGCAGTTCTACTTGATATATTACTTAGGTCAGGAATGATCGGGTATTGTGTTGAAGTTTTTATAAATACATTAAATTTTAAAGATTTGAATATTTATTGGGCATAGACTTTAAAATATAGTCTTCTATATTGATATTTATACCGAAAAAATAGAAATTGAAATATGAAAAAAAAGGTTTTATTAATTTATACATATATATAATTTTAGAAAATTTGACTTTTTTTTTTTATAATTTTTTTTTTTTTTTTTTTTTTTTTTTTTTTTTTTTTTTTTGGGCAATGTTTACAAGTTCGTGGGAAAGCTATTAAGAGAGATTTACAAAAGTTTACTGGTAATTTTTGTAAAAGTACATGTCTTTTATATATTGAAATTAAAACACAAATAAATTATAATAAAATTTCGATAAAGTTTAAATAAATATTTGCAATTTTAAGCAATCTGTAATGGAATCGAAGTAAATTAATGAAAATACTTTCGTGATTGTGAGCTTGATAAACTTCGCCTATTATAATTCTTATAGCCTTACACTGAGATGGTCGCTCACTGACGCCAGATTGTCCTCACTGCTCAGTAGTCACTCCCCCATCAATTAGACCCATGACTTTTTTAATGCAGAAGAGATTTCAATGTCAGGTGTAATTATTAATTGCTAGTTTTCAAAGTTTGGACATTATTGTTTTTAGCTTTATTTTTCTGGATACATTCTCATTCTTTGTTAGTATCTAATATTACTTCTATTATATATATATTATAGTATATATGTTTTATATATTATGATATATAATATTAAATATAATATATATATATATATATATCTTAGTTATATATATTATATATATCTTATAAGTATTATATATAATATATATATATATATATTTATATATTATATTTTATTATATATATATATATTTATAATTATATCTATATTAATCTTGCATTTTAATTTTATAAATTCTATGAAAATGTATAAATATAAATTAATCTATACAATATATGATTATTGTTTTAATGATATATATATTATATATATATATCTATATGTAGTATTACTATTTATATATTTAGTTCTAATTATATATA
>JABUQX010091094.1:7500-37500 GCA_015478945.1 Trachelipus rathkii
AACGTATTCAACCCGTGCAAGTTCAACGTCATGGAATAATCCGATTCAATCTATTCTGATGCAAGTATCTAAATAATTCACTACATATCTGCTTAGAACCAATAATAATGATATAATTACGACTCACTCATGAGAAAGAAATAATAAATAAAATTATTTGAAGATAAGTCAATTATAGATATATAGATTTAACTCTCGAGCGAAAATCGAGTTACATTTTACGATCTCGTAATAATTGACTTAATATATATAATAAATAATATAATAATAAATAAACAATAACAATTAGAACTAGAAATCATTAAGACGCAATAACAAGAATCGAATCTCAATCTGAGAATGACGAGTATTAAGAGACGATGCATCCACCTTCTTCGAACGATAATTGTGAGATCGCGCACGATAGTACTCTGGAAGATTTGAGAAACAAAAACAATATTTAAACATTAAAAATCACAATAAGAACGAAGTCTATCCGTGAAAAATTTTCAGTGTTAAGCCCGAACTTTGATTACTCTCTCTCTCTCAAAAATACGCGAGACTCTCGAAACGCACCGCAAACAAGAAGACACAAGACACGCACAAAAAACAGCAAGATTCAAAGAGAAACAAAAAACAAACAGAAAACAAAAAAAATACTAATAAAAAAGATACAACAAAGAGAAAAACAAAAACAAAACAAAAACAAAAGAACAAAACAATAGATAATAACTAATAAGCGAGATAGCAGGAGTAAGAGACAAATTAACTCTCAACTTACGTGCAACATGATAGAGGGCAATAAACGAAAAAACAATTATATGAAACACACAGAACATATACCCAGAGAATTACCAAAACCAAATAAAACAAAAAAAATCACACATTACCAACAGACAATTTCATATATATACTCACAAAGGACATAAACGGTTTATAGTTACTAAATTAAATTATTACGGGTTCTATTTCAACTCGGACGATATGAAAATAGAATTTCTAGATCTCTTGTCTAAACTACTCTCTCAAAATCAGTTGCTTAATTATTTAAAAAATATTTCAACGGAAGAATTATATTTACTATTCAAATATTATCGCATAATTTATTTTCTTCTAACGAATGAATACAACATGGATTGATAAAGGGCTACAAGACAACAAAAATAACGAGACCCGGTGTGGAGATTTACTCTGGACAGTCCACGTGAAAATCGTCGGGAAAGCTTGATTAATCGGGTGTTCATACCTCCTTCCTCAGCTATATCCTCGCAACCACTGTTAAGGTAACGGCTCAGCTCAGCTGTAAGTCGATACATTAGAGATGTCGTCCATTATATTCGTAAATAATGACTGGGGGGATATCAATTCAGCGAGTGATCGAGAGTTTTTGACTCCGAGTGAATAAGAAATTTAATGCTAGAACTAGGGTTTACGGAGTGCATCTGAGAAATAATCTATACATCTCTCGATAGATTATGGGCGAAGAGCATACTCATAATAGAAATATATGTATTAATTATGTATATATATATTAAATTTCATTACTATACTCCTTTTCTATTATTTGTATTAATAATATGTAGCATGACCGTTCTTACTTATGAGTAATACCCTGTATTCCGGCTGGTTTAGTCTACATTCGAATCAGTGGTTGTCCTGAGTATTTTGGATTACTTATTTATATTACTCATTAATGAAAAAACTACGCTGTTCTATTACTGATTCTCCTAATCTCTATTTCTTGCGATATATGGATCATATTATATACTACCGATTCATATAATTATATGACGGTAATCTCGTGGATGATATCAATTATTTTTTTCAGTATCTTTAAGTGACGATAAAAGATCGTATATATTCTACTCTTGGAAAGATTCAGTGTTGTATATATATCGAGGAGAATAAAATTGTTAAGTTAACAGATAGAGGACGACGACGCATAAGATGACATTCTGCATCCCCATGAATGCCGGATAGAGTTTAACGTCTTTAAAATCGAAGAGGTGCATGAGAGAGTGGGGGAATAATGAGAGTTTGTTCCTAAAATCGTTGTCGAACGTCAGTGTTTAGGAAGTAGCCAGTAGATGTGTCAGTAAGCCCATACGGTTCGTATGTCTGTTATTTACGAACATAAGAAAATCTTCTGCACCTGTTAATGGTAATTACTCAAGGTTGACCCTATGAGAATAACGCTCGACCGTCCAGTATCATACTCTATCAGCGTAGACTACTGTTATAGTAATTCACTGAGCATGTGTACGGTAATAATATTAACTAGATCTTATAATGATTATCATTTATATAGTACTACATACAATATTTGCAACTCCTCAGTAACCAAAACGTAAATTTTAATTTATATTACTATATAAGATACCCTAATCATATCGATATATTATATATATTATACTCGACTTCAGTGTATCTCTGATGATATGTACATATAGAACGTGACATAAATAATAATATTAAATAAGTATTTTTAACGATAAATCATATTCCTAGTCGTACTTATCCTCGCTCAGCTCAGAGTACAGAGGATAATAAGTAATGTATACTAGGGTAATCTTTATAATACTAAGTAGCGTAATTATTATATCACTCTTACGCGTCTTCTCATGAGAGTTATTATATTACGACTTGTATAGCTCATATAATATTATATTTAGACTATTCTCGAGTTATCGTATATAGTTATAATATGTATACCATTAAACTATATTTTTATTTCATAAATACATTACAAATGAACTTAATATAGTTATATAAATTTTATTTTTAATTATCTGGTTAATTTTTTCTTCGGTAATAATACTGCTAATAGAATTTAATTATATATATTTTAATAATAATGTATTCGTTCTATGGTGACTATCTGTGAGAACGTAATAAATTAATTGCCTACAAATTGACAAGCTCAGCGTTTTGTCTGTCATTGGCCTTAATTGTGTTGTATTAGGTTATCATCATTGTTTCCAAGTTCCGTATTGATTAGAATTAAATAATGAATTGCACACGTGTAAAAACAAAGACTAATAAAGTAAATAATAATCCAAATAAATAAATAATAAAAACTAATAGAGTGAAATTAACCACTAAATAATAAAATAATAATAATGAATAATAATAATAATAATAATATTAATGGTATAATAAACATAAACGTTACCAGTCGGTCGCGGCGGCAAGCTCTTTAGATGACTCTCCTTGAGCGACATTTACCGGCATTGGTGATGGCGATAATAAGGTTTCGGAATACGCTCGAGTGTGCCCCGAATCGGAAACGAAAATTTACACTTTACTCAGGAAAGCTCTCGAAGAAGAAGCAATGGACGAGGCGAACGTCAACCTTTTTGAAAAATGGGGAAACATCGTTCTCGGCAGAAGACCGCAGTTAAGGGTGATTCAAATATTCCTTCGGAAAGGGTTTTCGAGCAGTGTAATCAGTTCTCCTTTTCCACGTTCTAATCGGCTTATGTACGAATATTCGCGAAATCAATCTTGACGGGTACTGACACCGCGGACGACGAAGCTAGCTCGACAGACTTGTACGAATACGGCCAAACGTCACGCTACGAAAAAACTGATCTGAGCCTATCTCGTAAAGAACGATACTTATCGCTCAGCGCTAGAGTCGAATAATCGATTCTCTCTCGGTATGCACGAAGCGCTATTCTTCTGAGTCCTGCGAACGTAAAAAAACTCTCGCAATATAATATATTCTCGATGTCTCTGGTGATGTCGACCTGGCGGATTGTGTATATAGAAGTAATCGGGTTGTATTTTATTTTCATTTTAATTAAATTAGCAATTTTTTTAACAAAAACGAAATAACCAGATATTATTAAGTAATTAATAATTAATATAATAGAAAAATTTAATATAAATAAGTATATAATAACTTATTATACCTAAAAATAAGTATATGATTGTTTATTATTAAAACCTTAACTGTTATTTAATATAACCGTTAACTTAATTTATTTAGATACTGAATTTTGAGCCGGTTGTACTTTTAATAGCCGCATTCGCTTAAATATAGGTCTAATATATATATATAGTGATTATTTATATAAATAAATTATAATAATTAAATAAAAAAAGTTATGTGATACGTTCTTTTTTAACCTAATTTAATAGCTTATGAGAGCCTAGCCGTTTCAAATAGATTCATGCGATTAGATAATATAATCATTCATCTCGACTTCCATACGAAGATTACCCATCTCATTTTCGATACCTCTCGAAAATTTATGCGCTTCCGTCTTTCAAATTATTTTCGACGATATATCTTTACCTTTTCCTCATTTTTATTATTTAAAATTATTTAGATACTTTGAAAAAGTATTTGCTCGATTAGTTACCTATCTCATATACGTACTAACAATATGTGATATACTAGCCCTACAGCAAGTGTTTACATTCGTTACTACCTTATGTGATTCCTCTACCTTAAAGAGGCTCGAATATGAAGGTTTTATATAGCAGTCCGAGTGCTCGGACACGTAGAAACAGCGGTGTGATTATATGGTTAAGTTTGGATAGCTAGATCTGATTAATGCTCAAAGTCGTAATATTCTTCGACTAAATAAATGATAAGGAAGGTTCATCCAGGTCGAAATGAGAATCTAGTTTGAAATTAAAGAGACATTAAGAGCTCACTAGATAAGAGATTTATTTATGGATTTTTACATCCTCGTTTATATATCCATTTTTAAGAACTATTCGAATTGTTTGAAGATAATAGAAATCCTGATTTAACCACCAAGATATTCTCAAGTACCTATATCGCATATTTAGGATTTACTGATCTAAGGTCTATGAGAAGATAACTAGATACTCGAAAACATAACAATATATTTTAGTTAAACGATGAAAAATACCAAATATGAGAAAGATCGTAATTGGCTTATACGAATTATGGATATCTTCATTTACTTGAGGGGTATTAATTGAGTGGTTAATCTATCGATATCTGACTTATTTCTCGCTAGGATAACTTCTCAAGTCTGATTATTGGAAAATACGAAGACTCTACTGAGTTTATAATACTGCATATATCAAAACGATAAGGGGTACTTCTATCAAAGAAACGCTTATGTTAGATATAATCTCAAAACGAATTAGTCGATCAAGGAGATAGGAAAGCAAGCATCTATCTCTATCCATTAACCGGATTGCTTCGATTGAAGTTAAGAAATAGTTTCCTTATTTTCTCTTTAGGTTAATATTAAATATCAGTTTGTAGATTGTATTAAATTTTTAGGTTTATTGTATATAGTAGTTATATAACGAATTATATATAGTATATATATATATAATTAGTTATAATATAGAAGTAATATATGAGTATATTATATATATATATATAATATTAAGTATATATTAAATAGTTAATATATATATTATATATATTAATATTTAATTAATTATAATATTATATTTATGATATTAATAGTATTAATTATACGTACTAGTATACGTCTTTACCTTTTTAAACATAGTATGGAGATGTATTTAAATATTATTATATTATTTATTTATGTAGTATACTTATTATAATGAGTAATTATTTCGAAATAATAATTTAATAATTCTATTTTTTCTATTAATATTTCTATTAATATTTCTATTAATATTATTTAATATTAGCGTTTTAAAAATTTTATTTTATATATATTATATATATTATATATATATATAGTATAATATGTGTGTTAATAAATATGTATTTCGGTATAAATATAGATTTATTGGTTTTATAACATTTATAATATTATAAAACGATTTACGAGTGTGAATAAATTATTTATATATAAATAAAATTATATTTGAACCGATACCTTAATTACATGGATTATTTCTAATAACTCGAATTTCATAAGGAAGTAGATACTCAGATAGTATTTGTACATTTCCGCAAAAAAGTGAATTAAAGTTTTTATTATAGAAATATATTATATATAGAAAATTATATACTGTATTAATATAATACTCGTAAAACAATTTCGGGTAAATTTAAGAAGATGAAAGCAGGTAGATGAAAGATAGAGAAGATAGCGTTTATATCGCTAGCAGTCATATTATCTCTTACGTGATCGTGCTCTGTTCGATTCGTAGTTCATTATTCTTTTCGGATATGGAATAAGTGTTAAGGTATTTATCGCTAACTTACTTTTTTATTTCTCTCTCGCGGTTCCGACCCTAATCCTATAAGGCTCAAAGAGGATATCATTCATGCCTATAAGCAGCTCGTGCTGTATATAATATATAGTCACGGTATAATTGAAGTATACAGCCCTTAGGATTAATTGATTTAACCTTTTGGTGAGTGGTGTAGCTGTTGTATAAAATATCGTGAGGATAACGTAAAAGTCTTCAGAAAAGGTAAATTACGATTTTTATACGTCAGTGAGACCACGTTTTCTCACTCGATATCTACGACGCTTAAAAAATCAAGTATCGCTATTTCATATCTCACTGAAAGGAATTCGTTGATCGTGACAACTACATGGTCGACCGCGGCTTTATTTATTATTATCTCAATTACCGGTCGTTCTTTTGTCCTTTTACTAGTAGATCTAAATTTTTTAAGACAAATTCAAGCGTAGAGCAATTATTCCAGCAGTGAGTTCGTGTTTAAAATTCGCTAATTTTCTCGAAGTTTATGAGAACGTCGTGATGTGAAGAAATTCTTTATCAGTTTGCGAAGGAAACGTTATATTGGATTAATGTGGTGCGAAGAGTCATAAAACCAACTTAGTAATGCCCTGGTTCAAGCACTTTTCTCATTTTTTCCTTTCTATAATGGTACTGTTAAATTTTTTATAACGTGTACGTCTGAAAAATCATTTGACTTTTTGAATGCTACTGATCTCTCAGAATGGTATAACGCTACTTGATATTGGGTCAGCGTAATAAATCGTGTAAGAAATCCTTCAAAGATCTGCGCGAAAAATATAGCTTAGTATTAAACGTACCGATTACAGTTTAGAAAAGAACGACGACTTTCCTTTGAATATCGATCATATTCGGTCTGATTTTGGAAGAGTAGCGTGAAAACGTGGGTTTTTAGATACATAGTTAAATGGATGCATTAGTTGGTTTTAAATCCGTTCGCGTCGGCCTAGCAAAACTGAATGCCGGCAACTTAGTTACCTTTTCGAATTGAGAGGTAATCAAGAATACGAAACTTTCCACGGGTTTCATTCGAGGCGCCGTCGTCATAGCGTTCTTATCACGCCGCCGCCGCTGCCGTTGTTGTTTTTGCTGTTGTTGTTGTTGTTGTTGTTGTTGTTGTTTCCTTTCCTCACCCGTCTGGGGGGGGGCAACGGCTGCCGCTGCCGCTTCGGCACCATCGGCTTTAGCGGTGGCGGTCGCAGTGGCAGTGGAGGTATCGGCGACGGTCGCGGCGGTGACGGTTTCTTCTCTTATCCTAATTAACTGGTGGTACGTCAATCGCTGACACTCTTCGATAATCGAATAAAAACTATCTTCCGAGCGTAAAATCTGATTTAATGGCGTGAACGCGCCTCTCGATGATGATTTCACCCCATCGCTAGTTTTGGCGGAATGGGTTCTGGGTGTGGCTACCGCCGCCGGGACTTTAATCAGTCCACATTCGACCAAAAAATTGGCTATTAGCAGCATGTTGGTCGAGAGCTTTTGAGACATGCATACCTGAATAAAGAATACAGGGTTGAAGAAAAAAGTGTTTAGATTTTTTTTAGCCGCGTCGCTGAGGTAGAAAGAGAATTCGTTATTGACGAACCTGTAGAGGTTTAAGAGAACGTCGAAATTATAATTAGCGCTAATTTTCTCCAACGTGATAAATTTAAATTTCTTCATACTCTGACTGTTCAATTGAGAAGTGTAGAAACGAGTTTTAAAAAAATTCTTGAAGAATTCCAGACTCGACTTGTCATTCTCGTTTTCCTCGACTAGATGAGAAAAGCAGTCTTCCGTTAAAACTGGGTCTACCCTCAACAGTTTCGAGAACAGCACGCTTTCCTCGCTGACACCCTGAAAGGTCGTGAGGTGAAGAAGAATTGGTCTTGATGGCGGTGACGGTGACGGCGTCTTGTTGGAGTAGGTTCTTTTTCTTCTTCTTTCCTCCATAGCGAATATCGAAGTTGGGCGAACGAGCACGTAGCCAGCGCGCATGGCCCTGTTCAACAAATCAATGAACATCGTTTTAAAAAAACTTTGCCTATGAAACGAACTGATAATGAGATCGACGCACTTTTTATTCATCCATTCGTCGTCCTCGATACTTTTTCCAGCCAGCATAATTCTGATTCTCAGACTGTCTAGTATCGTATCGAACCAGGAAAAACTCCCCGCCTTCAGCACGGACCACACGTAAGGCGGCGGGTGAGAGAAGCCCCTGAACCTAAAACTAACCGAATATCCAAAAGTTCCCGCCGGAATTATGTAGAAATGGGGATGAAATATCCTATGATTCGCCCCTTTTAACGTTTCAAACCAATAAGAAAACGCCACCGGATTCGCGTTCAAGTTGCCGCTAATTCCTGAACGAATAACTAAATGATTCGAGAATAAAAAATTTCCAGCGCCGTTCTCTCTTAGCTCTGCCTCGTCATCGTCGTCTTTTTCTCGTTCCTCTCCGACCTTATTTTTCGAGGACGCCGTCGAGGTGAAAACCGGCTGTGCCAATAGCGCTTCGATTTCCCTCTGGCTGAAAATACGTCTTTTACCGCTATTGGGCCCAAAGATACCTCCAGAGAATAGCTGTTGGCTGTTAAACGCTGAGGCTTACGGGGATTGCGAGAATGGGCGTTTTCCCTAACGTTATTTCTATAATAACTATTTTCGTAACTGCTTCGATTAAACAAAGAATCGTTTATTCTATTAGCCGTTTTGATAGAGTTTAGAAATATTTCCATTCTCGGTCAGCCAGTGAATTTTTTTTTGTTAAATTAAAATTTAACGATGCGTGAGAGAATTTTAAGATGAAGAAAAAAAATATTTATTTTCCCATATTTTAGACAGTTTATTATTGAACAAATGTTTAACAAATTATCCATAAAATTAACAACGATAAATATTTTAATATAATAGAAAAAAAAGTATTACTTAAACGAAATACGGATTTGTCGCGGTCTGGCTGCCTGCCTGGTAGCCTGGGCCGCGCATTACTACCCTTCGCGAGATCTTCCGGAATAGCACTTCTAGTTGTCTTCCGTTCTCCGAGGTAGCCCGATGCTGAATGGATGAAAATATACTCACGCGGCGGCCGAGTCGATCGCATCCGGGTAGAAGAATTGTTTTCTCTCTTTAAAATTTTTAATCGAGAGATTTATGTTCACTGCCGTCGTCAAGGCGTCGTCTTTCATCCGCTCGAACGTCTCCATGACCATTCTCCTCATTTCATTTCTTTGGTACTCCCTGTTTCTCAAAACGAACACGAGGTCTTCGAAAGCGATTAGGTCCGGGTTTAGGAATGCCCGATTTAAATTTTCTTTCAAGAACTGTCGGAATTTGTTCATTTCGACAGCCGACCTCAAAAACTCTATTATGTATGCTTCTTCGCCGTCTTCATCGGTTAACAAAATATGTTTTCGGCCACTCGCGGCGATCACTCCGTCCGATCTTCTCGTGATTAAGTAATAGTTAGCCAGAGTATTTAATGAATATTTCATAATCGCTTGAAAATTAGCGAAATCCGATTTGAATTCTCTTATTCGAGTTATAAGACTGACGAAGTCATCGATGCTTTGCCTTCCCTTTAAGTGAAATTTGCGCGTGGTCGTCAACCCGTCGTCGCCGGAATACAGAGAAGCCTCGAATGAGACGTAGTCGAATCCCACCTTGCCGATTCGACGTTCGCATCTGAGCCTCAAAAATTGGGCGGGAGTTTTCCGAACCTTTTCGCTGTTCAATTTCGGTGACGATAGTTCTCCTTTTTCATCGGATTTCGGATGTTCGACGTTATATTTATTTCCCTTTTTGCCGAAGGGTAACTCGAAAATACTTTCGTAAGAGGTCGCGTGCTGGCATTCGTAGGACATATTTAAGAATATTAATATTTTCATCATAGTCTCCATGTCTATATAGAAATAGTTTGAAGTCTGGATGTGGATAAACTTAAAAAAATTAAATCCATTCTTCATGCAGTAAAAATAGAGCCGATACCAACGGTTGTTCACGAAGCCGAAAGAAGGATATTCAAAATACGATAATCTTTTAGCGTACATTTTTGGAGATGTAATAGCTTCGTAGTCTTCGAGAAAAGAGGAATTGAGCATCTTTGTAAGGCGGGGCGAGCGAAACCCGCTGCAAGAAGAAGAAGAAGTCGCCTATCGGGAACAAATTTCAACTGCTCGAGCGAGGAGGCGTAGCCGCTAAATTTAGGTTGGTGCGCTGTAAATTATAAGCGCTATATTTTCTTTCAACTTCTGGGAAGTCGTTTACCTCGCTTCTAAAAATACTTTTGAGGACATATCAAAAATTCAAGCCTATTTGTAGCCCCTCGTGTCAAGACTTAATCTTATGCTTATTAATTTAAAAGAATTTAAAAATTTATGTTTTGATTTAATAATCAGAAATATTAAATGTTTATTAGGTTATATTTTATTTAATATTTCTAAAGTTTACTTAAAAAAAATCACTTAAAGTAAATCTAATTCGGAGAGAATAATATATAATTTATAAAAAGATTATAAATTAATTAATGATGAATAAATATAATAAGGGACTTCATAAAAATAACTTGTGTATTCTTTTTCTATTTTTGATAATGTTTGGCATATCGCCTACTTTGATATAGAATACGCGTTGTTGTCGGGAAAGAATGTATTAGAATCATTGTGATAAATCGGCATATTGGGATAGATATCGCTATTTTTTGCAAGTCATATATAGGTAGATTTTGTTTAGTGGAAATGCCTCTTTCGTATTTTTGAAAGTCATCATTATTCGTTTAGGACCGTTAAAAAAATTAATTAATTTTTTTTAGTTTTCATAAAAAAGCAAAATACTTAGTTCATCCTGTATTTATATCTCGCCTATAAAAGGGAGTTGAAATGTTATATTTTTTATCATTCAGACAAGCGTGGTTTTAAGCGAATGCGAGTCTCCACCCGGTACACCAGTATCTGAGAATCGAAAGAACTTTTTTTATTCTACTGCTGTAGAAGTGTTTCTCGTTTACGGTGAAGAAGATACCGTGTCCTAACTTTAATCCTTAGCTTTAACGATCGATATCGAAGAATCAATCGAAATGGAAAGAAATGGAAAAAAACTGCAAGATTTAGCTATGAACGTTATTTTCGAAACATCGACTTTCCAAGACGCGTACGACGTTTCGGATTCGAAACAATTCGCAATGAACTGCGATTTGATTATGAATAATTTCATTGAAAAACACGGGACGAAGGAGTTATATTTCAACCTGCTCTTTTCTCTATTCGAATCGGAAGAAGAAGAAAAAACCTCGGCGATCTATCTAGACTTTCTTAAAATCGCGACGGAAACTCCTTACAGAGCGACCGAAGCGATAGCCCTGACGTTGACCAAATATATGGTCGCCACGGAAGGTCGGGCAGATGGTGTTTCCGCGGCTGCTAAAACGACCAAAGTTATTAGGACGATGAGTACCGAATACGAACGCCTAAATTCTTTCATTTTTTCATTTGACCAATATGAAACCTTTATAAAATTAACGGACTTAATGAAAGAAGAACGACGTCAACCGTTAGTTCGTATCGAGAAGCTAGAAATTGTTAATACTGGTATTAACCCTCTCACCTTCGACGAAGTCCTCGAAATGGTGAAAAATATTTCCATCTTATTTCCAAATCTAATAGAAATAAAACTGATATGTAAATGCGGTGAAAGGGTGTTAGAACAGGACCTGTTTGACAACTTTATTGATCTAAAAGGCCTTCTTGTTTTGAGCAAGTCAGCCAACGATACTTTCTATAGCAAATCGGATATGGATTCTTTAAAGGCGTCGGGAACAGTTGTAGAAATTGATTTTTCTAGTAAATTGCGGGATCTTCTTATTCCCTCGTTAAAGAAATTGACTACCCTAATTGTGGATCATAACAACATCGAGGAAGTCATGGAAATCTCATCGTTATTTAAATTGCAAAAAATCGGAGTTCGTTTAAACCACAAACATCCCCTTACCATCTTTAGCAGATTGGCAGCAAAAACTGGTGTGAAAACGTTAGAATTGATTTTAAGTTTCTCGGCTGAGGAAGAAATATTTCCTAGCTATGCTTATATTATGTACGCGAACGCATTTCGTAAATGCTATGATTGTACTAGTCAAAAACTTGATAATTTAGTCTTGGCCGTTGAAATCGAAAACAGAAGGATAATTAAATGGGTAATCAGTCAAGCTCCAGCGGCGCAAGTCGAAAATCACCTGAACTTATTAGTTGGGGAAGAAGAAGAAGAAAGAAAAGAAACGGAGTTAAGACAGTTGAATTCGTTATATACAATGTTAAAAACTAATTTTTTTAACTTTCTTACTAAAGATCATAAAGGAAACGAAATGCAAATACCATTTTGTCTCGCGTGCAAAGGGATTCACGCGATCATGTCGATCTTTAGGCGCGGGACTTACTCAGGCATTGAACAAACGTGCAATATTCATTGCGATATATCGTGGCGAAAAGAGATTGAAAAGAAAATAATTAATTCTTGGGATACCAAATTTTTTAGAAACCGATTGCGAAGAAATATTAAAAAGATCGATGGTTCATTGGAATTGAATTTACGAAACGTTTGCCAATTTAACGCTATCCTTCAAAGAAACGAAAGCGTCGATACCTCGTCTCCATTCCGCTTTCCAAATGTGCGTTGCTTGAGATTGACATACGACGAAATCTACAGAAAATTCCATTCAAATCGAAATTGCGGTTCATTGAATAATAAAATTGTAGAAGCCTTTCCGAATCTAACTGACTTAGAAATCAAACTGAACGGGTACGTGGATTCGTCTTTCCAAAAGTGTTGTGATTACGGCGAAATGGTAGAAGATGATGAAAACGAAGCCGTTTTTAAAAATTTGGTAGAATTAAAGATCGACTTTGACGACGTCCTTGTGTGTGATATTTGTAGCGCCTCTCCGAATCTAGAAAAGGTCGTTGTATTTTTTCGGTCGGGTACTCTATTTCTCCTTGCAAATTTATCCTATTTTTTGAAACGGACAGCATATAGGGGATGGGCGATATAATTTTGATATATGTAATTAGTAGAAGAAGATTCATTAGAGGTGTTTCACGATTATTTGAAACATTCTGAAAAAAGAATATCAACCATTATTCGAGAAAATTTAGTACTTTGACCAAATGTTGACGGAATCCAGTATTCGTTGGAATATAAACAGTATGATTTTCCAATATGTGACGATTGCCAGCTATTTTGATCATTGATGACTGATACTAGCAAGTAATTGATAAGAGAAAGAAATTCTGGGTGAGTAAGCTATGTTAGAGATGATATTTGATTTTGTAACCCCCGAGAATCCGTTTTTGTTTAATAGTATGTTTATATATGCTGAGAGATACATAGAATAGCGAATAGGAAGAGAACTTTTCAATGATTCATTCCATACTATTGATAATCATGATTTTTATAGCGAAACCTTTGTTTGCAGTTATCTTTGGTTTTGGAGATTAAGTATTTTCATTACGGAATAGCATAATAGATTTATGAATAATGCATTGATTTAGAATAATAATATAGATGTACTAAAATTTGTTATCGAGAGTTTTATTTGTAACCGTATTTTTTGCTTTTTAATAAAAACTAAAAGAACTAATAGAAGTTCAAATGCTGGTTAAGATAATGTAACTATATAAATTAAATATTTTTTTTTATTTGGTTATTTATCCCTCTAAAATTAATTTTCATAGAAATGAATTTAGAGATAATAATATTATTTTTTAATTTAGGTAGCCATCAAAAGTAATTTTCCATAGCAAACGGGTCAGGTGAAAACGAAACACCATGAAAATTAAGTGTAAGTCGAAGGTCTAAGTATAGTCGAAGGTCTAAGTGCTAAGTGAAGGTCTAAGTGTAACGTCGAAGGTCTAAGTATAATTCGAAGGTCTAAGTGCTAAGGAGGAAGGTCTAAGTATAGTCGAAGGTCTAAGTGCTAAGTAGAGGTTAAGTGCTAAGTCGAAGGTCTAAGTATAGGTCGAAGGATCTAGAGTAGTCGAAGGTCTAAGTATAGGTGAAGGTCTAAGTGCTAAATTAAATTTTAAGAAATAATAACAAATTTTTTATAGCAAATTACTTTTTCGGAATTTGCACTTAGCTTCGACTTATATCAGAATTCCCCGGTTTAGGCGTATATTGATTTTAGATATCCTGGAGTTGTGAGAATCAGTTTTATGTTAGCTGTGTTTATGGTATTTATGAAAGCGTCAGCGCGACTTTTCGATCCCCGTAAGGCGGACTATTATAAGTGTGTGTAGTTTCTGAGGGAACCGAAAAAGACCTTTATAACTTGATGATGTAGGGTTTGACGCGCTTTTTGGGTATAACATCGTTGAACCCGATATAGTGAAGTTTGAAAAGACTGATTATAGTGAAGGTATAAAAGTATAGTCGAAGGTCTATTTAATATAGATCGATAGGTCTTTGCTAAAGTCGAAGGTCTAAAGATATATAGAGTTCGAGGTCTAGTGTAAGCTGAAGGTCTAAGTATATTAAGTGAGGTTATAGAGTAAAGACTGCGAAGGTTCCAGAAATATAAGTCGCAGGTCTAAGTGCTAAGTCGAAGGTCTAATGGTTAAAAAGTCGAAGGTCTAAGTGTAAGGGGAAGGTCTAGTGCTAGTCGAAGGTCTAAGTGCTAGTCGAAGGTCTAGTGTAAGTCGAAGGCTATTTAATAATGAGGTCTACTGCTAATCGAAGGTCAGTTATAATAGGTCGAAAGGTCTAAGTATGAGCTTTATCTGAAGGTTAGTGTAAAATTAAAATTTCTCAAAGAAAATCAATAACAAAATTTTTAAAATGCAAAAAGAAATTGGAATAGGCATATCATTGATGGTTACCGCGAAATAAGTGGAGGGAAATTGTACACCGATGAATCGTCCAATTTACTAAGGGTGGAAGGTTTTTAGAAGAAACGAATTGATGTGAATTTATTTAACGGTAAACTCACGCATATAAAAATATTTTTGATCTATAATAGTTTAAGTAATGTATAATTTCTTAGGTGGCAAGTTTATGTTTGCTATTTTTAATATAAATATTGTCTTGTGAGATTAATAGGCTATAATATTTTATAATTTGAATTTTTTTCTGTTCGCGATCGAATTAAGTTTACGATAGATAAGTATTTACCTGGATTATTTCCGCGAATAAGTGAATTACTAATTTCAATTGTTTTAATTGGAAAGATTAAAATATACTGTTTTAATCCTGTGCAAAATTGAGCTCAGAAAGTTCCTTTATTTAGTAAAATTGTTGTTGCCATTTTTGTGCTATGGTTTCCATAAGCGAGAGAGTTATTGACCAATGTTGTGAAAGCTATGTTTCCCAATCTTATCTAGGGTAAAAATATTGGAAGTGCGTCCGAAATGTCATATAATACGACGTTTCCGAGAATGGTGTCTGGGTTTTTTTTAATTTTTTTAGTTAAGTTATGTTAATATATTTATCGAGCATTGAAATTTAGAGTGGAGACTTACGCTATACAAATATGTAAGAAATAGATGGTGATAGGAGTTACACTTTAAAAAATATACTTAAAGAAATTTAAGGGATAGATAAAGTACACCTGGGGGATATGCGATAGGGCCAGATATTTTTATATTTAGTGGAGCATGAGATATTGTGCCAGACACATTTTTCTTACGGCTTGATATATTCACGAAATGTAAATATAGTATATTTTTTATGTGTAAGTGTGATAACAGTTTTCGATGAAAAAAAATAATATTGACAAAATATTCAAATTTTTTTTTTTTTACGCATTTTTAAAATATCGCTTACCCGATTTCACGAATTGTTAATTTAATTTTCTTTTAGGCTATTTTTTTTTGTGTGAGAAAAATAAAATAATGCCCATTAATTAATAAAAATTTTTTTTGTCATTTTTGAAGAACATAAAAATATGTTCTTCGGCACTGATTTATGACGGAATGTTATTAGTTTTTCTTGTACCTATTGTAATATATATATTATGAGAAAAAAAAAATAAGTAATGATAAAATACAAATAAATTCAAATATATTTATTTTTTTCATTTTGTGAAATATATTTTTTGATGTCTGATGATGTTCCAAATTTGTTTGTTTGTTTTTCTTGTAGGCTATCGTAGTTTTTGAGAATAAAATAAAATAGCCGTAGAATCAATAAAACTTATCCGACATTTTTTAGAACTTTAATTTGATCTCCGAAATATTCAGATAGTTTATTAGTTTTCTTGTAGTTATTCTGTTTTCGAGATAATTTATCGTTTAATACGCACTTGATATAAATTATGTGGAGCCTTTGTGATTAATATTAGTCGATAGGTTATATGATTTGAATAAAAATTGAATATCAGAAAATTACTCTTTTGGGAAATTATTTTTTTTTGTGTGATATAGTGATTTTCATCTACTATATAGCCATTTGTATTATATTGTTCCGTTGAAAGTGCACTATATGAGTTGATTGGAGATTTTTACACCTAAAGTGGATTTGAAAGTTTCAGATATAATCAGGGTTACAGCTGTTTCGATTCCGTAAAGTGCGACTATATATAATAAGTGGTTTAGAAGGGAACGAAAACGATTACTTTGATTTAGGCGTTAAACACTTTTATAAGGTATAGATTAGCTATTCAACCCATATAGTGGTAGTGTCACGGGAACTGATATATGTCAAAGGTTTAAGTGTGGTGTTTTATTTAAAAATACAGAGAAATAATTTCCAAAAGTTTAGATCGAAATTATTGTTAATAGGAATTTGCTTTAAGATATTCGACTTATATATTAGTTATAACAAGAGCTTAACGAACGAAGGTAAGACGATAAACGACTCAAAACCATACTATAATTTTGTGTCGACGAAACTCAACGTGACACGCTTGAATCACCGCTCGACCCATCGCTCGACAAATCCAAAGTTTTAGACCTCAAACACTGTCTATAAGCTACCAAAAACAGCTCCTAGATCCGTCTCAGAAACACACTCAACGACTCCAACCCTTAAAATCACACTCGACCCCGCCGCAACGACCCGCTCCCACCCCAGACTCCATACCCAAGTTCGCATCAGTCAACGTCACCGCGTGAACCAAAGCACGGTTCCTCGTTAGGACCTAAATACAAGTCTCACCAAACAAGGGCTGATCCCAGCTCAAACTACTGACTCAGTCATATACGATTGACCCATGCTATAAATCCTCGTCAGCTCAACGAGTATAAAATACGGTGTGGTATGAGATATATATATATTATATCATGCATTCGTGCTACCAGCGTCAGTGAGCTAAGGGTCGAATGTCGTAAGTAATAAAGTCGAAGTGTCTAGTGTCGTAAATATAAAATTTCTCACAAATGAAAATAATCACATAATTTTTTAAGTCCATAATTATTTTTCGGAAATTTGAACTTAGACTTCGACTTAATATAGTTCGAATCAGAGTCATTATAGACGTCATGATCGGATTGAGATGTTTTTAGCTTAGTAATGATAGGTATTTGAAGCGTTCAGCGACTTTCCTTGATTCTATTTAAGGCGACACTATAGTTATATGTGACGTTTGAAGGGAAGAAAGTACTAACTAAAAGTGATGGGTGACGCTTTTGTATTAGGGTATAAACCTCGTTGATAACCGATATAGTGGTTTCGAAGGGAACTGATATAAGCGAGGTCTAAGTGCTAAGTCGAAGGTGCTATAAGTGTAGTCGAAGGTCAAAGCTGCTAAGTCGAAAGCGTTTAGATAGATAGAGAGAGGTAGTAATAGTCGAAGTGTCTAAGTGCTATATAAGTCGATAAGTCGGTGCTAAGTGAGTTAAAGGTATAAGTTTGCTAGATAGAGGTATGTTAAGTGTTAAGTGAAGGTCTAAGTGCTAGTCGAGTTAAGTGCTAAGTCGAGGTGTAAGTGTAAGTGAGGTGTTGTGTGCTAAGTCGAAGGTTAGTGCTAGTGAAGGTCTAAGGTATAATTAGTCGAAGGTGTAGAGCAAGTGAGGTCTAAAGTATAATTAGTCGAAGGTAGTGCTAAATTTAATTTAGGCAAGATTGGATGATACCAAATTTTTTAGTTCAATATTTTTTTCGGAATTTGCACTTTTAGACTTCGATTTTTTTATAGTTCCGATAGGGTCCCTATTTGGCGTCATAATCGGATTGAAGATTGTTTTAGCTTAGGTAACTGGTATTTGAAAGCATTTCAAGAGCGTTATTTGATCTTATTCCGTAAGAGCGACACTATATTATAGTGAATGTTTTCGAAGGGACGAAAAACGCTAAGTGATGGGGTAATTTTTTTGTCGTTGAAATATAGTTGAGACCAATATAGTGACGTTTGAAGGGAAAAATACGTAAGACCCTAAGTGCCAAAGATTAAAAATCTCAAAGAAAATATTTTAAATTAAATTTTATTTTAAGTCGAAATTATTTTTCGAGATAAAAGATTAGACGATTCGAACTTAATCAGTCCCGATCATTCGTACTAAATAAGTCATAATTGGTTTACGATAGTAGGGAGTCTTTCTAGATACCAAAATGCACTGAATATGTAAAACTTTTTTTTTAAGACGGGGTTTTCGACTAGGTTCTTACACAATTAATCAGATAAGCCAGAGCTTTAATTAGACGCTAGCGGCCTTTTTTGGTTTGGTTGCTGCCTTTTTTTTAGGGTGCGTAAGTCGGATGTTACATTTGTATTTTATTAGGGCGCTAGGGAGTCGATTTTGGTGCGTGTTGTTTCATTATTTTTGGGTGTTTATAAAACTAAAACAATCCCATGGGTAGTCCGCCCGGATGTCAGGAGTCGGGGGTTCTCAGGCCTGTAGGTGGATACGGGGGGGCTATCCCTACGGGGATGGTCTCGGACGTTTATGGTCTTTGGGTGTCAGAGTGGTTCTCGACCTATCCCTCCGGGGTAATGCACTCCCTGCCTCGATCCCCGGTCGAGCCCTAATGAAAGGGGTAAAGAAATTTTTTTTTTAGCGGTGGTTCAGGAATAATATTTGCCTTGTTTTTTTCTCTTGACATTTCAAAAGGGTTAAATATGCCTTGTTTTTTGTTTTGCGGTGGTTCTAAAAAGGATAAATAGGCTTTTTTTTTGCGGCTTTTTTATACCCCCCTTGTTAGGGGTGAGCGATGGGGGAACGGAGGGGGGGACGTTTTAATACACCGGGGGGTGTGGAGGGAAGACCGCGCCACAAAGACAAGAGCGGGGGTTCGGAGACATCCGAGGGGGGATTAGTCCCGCCATAGTCCACCTAGAGCCGAGAGACCCGTCTGCATGGGCTGTTACCCCGTGGTATTGTTAGTGAATATACCCAAAGTCCAGGCCTCTTTCTTTTGTGGTCCAGGGACTTATTTTTTTATAACATGTATATTAAAAAATTATATGTACTAAGTAAGGTGGCATGGGGTTCATGCCATCGGATGGATGAGTTGCGACATACCGCATTAAATATTAAAAATTGACATTCGCATGCTGCATATACCGATTTTGGCATGATCCATGCCATGACTGCTGGTATTCCGTCTTAGCGCAAAAATGGGTAGTCTGATTGCAGTTAGGTACTGGTATTTGAAGGCGTTAGCGACTTTTTTTCCGATTCTTTCAGGCGACACTATAATTATAGTGAGGTTTCGAAGGGAACTGATATGAGTCGAAGTTATGAGGGAGTTTTATATTTTCTAACTTTTTAGGGGAACGTGCGACGTATAGATATCTAATTTTGTGAAGAGTATCAATATTTAAAAAAATTTTTTTCTAGATTTTTTAGGTTTTTACTCTTTATATATGTGCGGTGGTAATGCTTTCGAATGTGTTGATCTATTTGGTCTTCATCAGCTAAAAAAATTTTTTCTATATTAAAAAGATATACTTAGTAAACTTGATTTTGCATTCGTATATATATTGCTAATATTTTAGTTTGATGGATAATGTTTGATTTACTGATTATTTGAAACTAGTAATTTATTACCAACTAATTACTTGAAGTGCTATTTCATAAATATTAATATTTTGCCGTATATTTTTATTATGTTTTTTTACTATTTGTTCATAGAAATATTAGAAAAGGGAGTCGAGGCTGAGATCTTTGAAGTGAGTTGGCAGTAGCAATTATAGTGATCAATATTATAATAATTTTGTTTTTTGTGTATTTTAACTTTAGGGAAGATTTGTATATTTTGTGGAAGTTTTTTATCAAGAAGAAGTAATTTATAAATATTATCTTTTAAAAATATAAATGCGCATTGCATGTTACTTATTGTAAAGAAGTGTTTATAGTATAGTATGTATATATATACGTTATATATATAATTATAGTTGGATATTATATATAATAGTATGTGTATGACTGATAGGTATTAGAGGATAGCTAGTAGTTGGGCGGTGCGGGTGGGTTGACGTGTATTGTATGTAGTAGATTAACACTATATTATAATTTCTTTATTTTATATATATATATTATTAATATTTCTATATATATATAATTTTTTTTTACGCTTAAAAGAAACATATAACGCTATTATCAGTATTTATATAGGAAACTAGCTTCTATATATAATTTGTTTTTTATTATATTATTTTTATTATATTTTAATAAATGTAATAAACCATACGCAAAACTTGAATAATGCAAAGTAATTTATGCCATCATATATTATTTTTTTCATTATATTTTGTGAATGTTTTAAGTGGTATACTGTAGGTTGACCTGAAATTTAGCAGGTTTTTCCATTTTTTTTAGTGTCTTCATTATGCAACTTATAGATAAATATTATTAATTTACTCTATGTGCTAGTATTAATATGATAATGAATTTCATCTGTAATATACAGAACTACTTTAATAATTTTTTGTTTATATTACTCAGGTTTCTGTCTCATCTTATAAAATATTTTTATTGAGTCTTGTTTACACTAACTGTTCTTTAAATCTGATTGTTCTCTAACTTCACCTTTTTTATATATATAATATATTATAATTATATATTATAATTTTATTATATATAATATATATATATATATATTATATTTAATTAATTAATATATATATATATTTATATATATATATATATATTATAATTATTATATTATATATTTAATATATATTATTATATATATATATATTAGATGATAATATTAAAGATATTAAACTATCCAATGTATTAATTACGGTATTATATATTAAATATTTAATTTTATATAATGTATCTTAATTATTAGTCACTTATTATTATGTATATAAATAATACATACTTATTATGTAAATAGCTAATATACTAAGTTATTTATTACTCATAACTATATCATATTTACCTATGAAAAAGCTCTATATTTACTTTATCTAAGATTATGTACTTGTAGTAATTTTATCAAATATATACTCTCGCTTATTGCTCTCCCACAGAAACAAACTTTTTCAATTTGTTTTCTGAGATCGGTATCAGAAGTGAAAGACTTGATTGCTGGGAAATTATATAGAGAATGAAATAGGAGGTTCCGAAAGTATGAACTCGCAGTAGAACAGCACAAAGTTGTGATAGATCGGAGACAAGAATGTTTAATCCATAACCATAATCGTGCTGGATCGTTATGGAATCAAGGCAAAAATGGTGATGGTTGGAAATGATGTTTTTTTGAATGACTCTGGAAAGTGTCTTCAAGAATCAATCTACATTCAGTCAACATACCCATTCCATTGCAAAAAGAAATTATATAATATATATTATATTTAGAGTAAACTAAATCCCAATAAATCCTTAATATATAATAAGGTTTTGTTATTAAAAAATATTATTATAATAGATTTATAAATATTATATTGTAAATATTATATAATGCACTTTGGTATTATTTTAACTATATGAAATATTATATAATAAATATATTATTATAATATTTGTAATAATTGCTATTATTAAAAATAATAATCTATTTGATATTAGTATATTTTAAGAGGTATGTATTGTGGGGTTTACTATCTACATCTGGTGTTGTAAATAGTAAATATTTTCTGATCTTGTATATAAAAAGCTGTCAACTATATATTCTTTATTTATATTTTATATATATACAAAGTATATATATTAATAACGGTAAAATTATTAATATTTATAGAAAACTCTTATACATTCAACTGGAGGTGGATACTTGTGTGTACTCAATGTATTACTGATATGGCGCGTGGCAATCATTTGGGCGGAGCTCGCGATAAATTGCTAATTTTTACTATCAAAATTAAAAATATTTGTCGTATAGACTGAAAAAAAATAGCTAAACCTCTCTTCTATTTATACGAATATTTGCAATGAGTAACAGTGAAAATTAATTCTTTCTGCTGATGATAAATCTCTTATTGCGATGTTAGTGATATTTGTCATTTGTGTGTGGCTCACAGCGTTTCAACTTTATTGCTTTTTTAAGCATAATATATTCTCAAAATTGAAATATTATTTCTTATATCAGGTATAAAAGTTAATAAATTTAGGGGTTATAAAACGATTGCTAAAACGATCGTGTGTGTGTGTGTGCTTTTTATTTTTTATTTTTGGTATGACATATATCGGATACTGATTTGACATAAGATATGGAAATTTATTTATTATAGATGATAACTACTCGAGATAACTATTTTAGTAATCTATTAAGGAAAGGAATAAAGGGTTAAATTATGATAAAGTTAAATGATGGGAAAAAAGTAAGCTGTGTGTCATATTAAGTATTAGTAGTTGTTCTCTTCTAGCATATATATATATGTATTTGGCTGTAATGCTGGCCCCCTTGTTTTGAGTGGAAGATCCTTTGAGATCTATGAAGTAGTGGATGGGATTTTATAATGTTACTTGATAGTCTTAAGATATTTGTGCGTGGAGGATGATAGTTTAATGATAGTGTGGGAGTTGGTAGATATACAAATTATTAAAAACTATATTGTTTTTGATCTTTTTTCTTATAAAGCAGTTAATGAGATTACAAATATTTCAATACAATGCTACATATATTAATTAACGAAGAGTTTAATGCATTGAGATAATTTTTTCAATTATGCTACAGTTTGCTGTTAAAGCTTATGAAGGTGCATATAAACTTTTTTTCATAATCTACTATTTTTTATGTAGTTACCTTTAACACTTTATTTTATTTAATTTTTATTTAATTTTTTTAATTTAGGTTTTTTTACTTTAGTATTTATATTTTTTAAATATATTAGTAAAGTGAAATAATTTAGTGAAACTTTAGTTTCTTTTTATTAATAGTGTATATATATATAATCATTCTATAATAATTCAATTTTTAAAAATTTTTTTTATTAGTAACGAAATGGATAGATTGTAATAAATTTTTTATAATAAATATATAATAAATAATAGGCAACGAGAGGTGGATAAAGTGTGTCTAACAGTATCGAATTTATTCATATAAACTAAGTCACTATCAATTAATTAAGCTCGAGTGTATACTATATTTATCTATATACGGTTATCAAGGATTGATTTTTAGTTTTTGAGGTGGACTAACCTTTTCCTCTAGAGGAATCATATATATCTTATATATATGTGTTATATAATTTCATTCTTGCTATTCACCACTTTGTTGTTCTTCATCTTTTTATCCATAATATATTATTAATGGTCAGAATATATGTTATATCTCGAATCACCTAATATAGGCCTGATGAGTTTAAATTCTTGTTTGTTATATTGGATAATTAATTTTAAATTTGACGAGCTGTATCGAGATTTCGCTTATTCACGCTCAGATTTATTGTAGATTGTTATTTCTGTGGAGTTTCGCATAATTGTGATATAAATGCTGCTGTACAGAGGCATTGTTCGGTAACGCAGAAAGTTTCTCCACAGCTAGAGAAGACTAGGTAGTTATAGGGCATATTAGGCGAAAGCTCTATTATTATTAACATAGTCGCCATCCAATTAAACTCTTTGATGGCGGTTATTACTTATATAATTATTGCTAGGTGAGTGTAAAGGCTCTGTTTATGTATATAGTATGAGATATCCGGTTTATTCAAGCTTTGCCGCAACGGTATGAAATGTGTAATACGCTTTGAATAAAAAATAGTTCGTTTTATTTTACATCTACTATTAATCGCGTGTATTTATTTTTTGCCGAAAGGAATATTGATTATAGTGCGATAAGCGAGCCGTAATTTTACGATGTATCATTATTTCATATCTGGTAGATATATATATCCGCTAGGTAATCATGCGTATCTAGTTATTTGCGTATGTATATATGGTAGCTCACAGATCATTTATGATACGTGTCAGAGTTTTACGCAAGATAGTGGTGGATGTTAGGTTTGTATTCTCGGTGACGGGTAATAATCTTATAACATAATTTAAAAAAGGTTTTTCGGGTTCTTATTGTTGAAAGTTTTTTCAATATGAATATAGCTTATGGGTTCGCACTCTTCGATCTTAGTCGTATTTTTGTTTTAATTTATATTTGTTAATAATTTTATTCGTATGGTCTGATGATGTGACTCGATGTGGTATTTCTTATGAGAAATTTTGTATTCATCAGAGAGCTTGACAAAAGTGAATATATTGCTATTATAGTGATTCATGTTAGAGTGGTGTAATTAGAAGGTAATTCTATGTACGTCGAGAGTAAAGTGTCTTTAGTGGTTACTTGCGTTTGAAGTTTATTTTACTGTTCGAGAGATGACTGCCTTGACTCTGATAGAGTGCGATATGTTCACACATTTCTTTGCTTACAGAAATTGATTGTATTGAGAGTGTGCTGACAGTATCCTGCAATATATTGCGCTTAATTAATCTGTCATAGAGTAATTTAACAAATTTCTGTCTACTAAATTGCCCTATATAAATATAGTACATTATTTTACTCTTTTTTCAAAACAGTTTAAACTTAAAACTCCGCCTAGTTTAGAGTTATCGTGTGGAATTTTTGAATTCTGTTTCTTTTCATGTAATTCTAGGTAATTTGATATAGCTTAGTCTATTCCTGTGTACGTGTCTTATAGATTACTTTATGTAGTTTGTTTTTATTTCTAAATGTTAATATGTGATATGTATTCGTTCCAAAAACGTATTTGAATACACTGTGTATATAATCACAACTAGCTGATTATTCTGTTTGTAATAGATAACTATTAAATATATAGCTACTTCTAATAATCATTATTATTATTTTCTCTATCTGTTTACATAAATATTTTCTTCTACGTTCTCGTTTATAATTTTAATATTATCTCTTGTGCATTATTACTTTGTATATATCGATAAAAAACTAAAAATAAATATTACAGTGATTTATTAATATTTCTTATATATTACTACTGTATATATCTAATTACGTCATGTTTGTTGATTCTAATCTGAATTTTAGTATATATTTATTTATTTTTTTATTCGCCTATATAAGGGATGCCATCTAATATTTAAATACTGTTATATAATAAATAATCATTATTATACCTGCGATTATTTAGTATAAAATTATCATATTGTTATATGATTGTTTATTTGTAAAGAATATTTGCTAGTTATCTAATCTTTTTATATAAACTCAGAATATATCTGCGAGTAAAAAAGAAATGGATGAGAATGTGGATAAAATTGCATAAGATTTATGCTGATGAAGGTCATCTTGCTAACTAGATCCTTTCAAAGATATTCTTTTACTTGGTAAGAATTTCCTAAAAGATAAGAGCAGGTGTAATTATTATTATTCTTTTTGCTTTGATTTGATATGTAATAGGTATTGTACGAATAAATCACGGAGCTATAGAATTAAATTTCGACGCTCTTATAGATATTTCGATGGCAATCGTGAGAAATAAAAATCGTACTATTATATGTGCGTTCTGTGAAAATGCTCACGAATAAATCTGATACATAACATAGTACTGATATTCGTGATAACCCTAATAAGTTGTACGGTAGTTTATAGGTCATGTCGAACAGTATTTTTTCACGATGACTCCAGCTTCTGATAGTTGTAGTTATATATATATATAATATTATATATATATTATATTATTATATTATTAATAATATTATATATTTATAGTATTATATAATATATATCATATATAATATTACATATATATATAAGAGTAATTAAACACTAAAAATCCGAATTAATAGCTTATAGGTTAGTTGTGCTGTAAATGTAAACACTCAAAATTGAGAATGTTCATTTGATTTTTATCGAAATGACTTAAGAAACGTCTTGATTTGAGGAAAAATGGTTTTAAACGACATTTAACTTTCTGAACTTAGAATTTTTTTGACCTTAGAATTTTTTAGAAATATACCCGCTGTTAAATTAGATATTAAGCTATATATATATATATATAATATATATATATATATATATATATATTATTATATATATATATATATTATATATATATTTATTATATATTTTATTATTTATATATATATATATATATTATTATATATATATTATATATATATTATTATATTTATATATACTATATTATATATATATATATATATAATATATATATACTATATATATATGAGCGTGCAGGATTACGTTTTTATGTTCCAGTTATTATGCTAATGAAATGAGTTTAGAACTTTTTTTTTCGCTTATATAATCTTTCACTTTTTTTTTAAGAAAAAAAAAATTGTAAAAAAAAATCAAATTAGTTTTAGCATGATTTTCGTCTAAAATCGCCAAACGGAACATAAATAATCTTTCAAAACTCATTTTTTGCAAGATATAGCGAGGAAATGAAACAGAAATGGAGCCAATATATATAAGTTAATGTAAACTCAAAATATACTTTTTATTTTATATTTTGTGTAAAATTTTAAAGAATTATAAATATTATGCAAGTTGAAAATATACCTGGGTAAAATTTGGCATGGATCAAATAAAAAGATTTTTATTTTATTTTAAAAGAAAATATGAATTAACAACTTATTTATTAATTCTTAATTGAATTAAAAATTTAATCGATAATAGATAATAGGAAGGCCATAGGCAGCTGTTTATGTAAATTTTTTATAATATTTGCTTCGTAAAGCTTTCTCATCAGGGGTAAGCAATAAGAGGAATGTTTCCATATTTTGAGAAGTGTTCTCTGTATTCATATAAATCTTCCGTAAATAATCCATTAAAAGTAATTCAAGAAAGTCACTACGTATCATCGGTCTAAATTGTTACAACTAATTTATTCTTTTATTTGCTGTTTTTTGCAGGGCCTTCGGAGTCGTAAAATAATTTTTCGACTCCGACTCCGTACCCGACTCCTTAAAATTTAAATTTGGATTTTGGACTGCCGTCCGATATTTCCGATCTCACTTAACAAATTTTTCGAACTCCGCTCCCCCCGACTTCCGATCCCACTTAACACAAAAATTTTCGACTCGACTCCGACTCCGATCCCAGCGTCAATTCCAAATTTGGATTGACTAGTTTTTAGGTTGTTCAGAGTTCGTAAAAAATTTGGTGGTAAAAATTTTTTTTTGTTTCGTTGCTTTTAGAGCCAATCAAAAAAAAGTATAAACTTTTTCCCAATGAATCTAATTCCAATGCTATACGTAAGTACGTAAGACATAAAAAGAAAGAAGACTTTATTCCTCCATGAGGACGTTGTCAACACTCAGTTTTTAAATCTACAATTAATTTTATATTTTTATTTAGAGTGGCATATATATATTTTACATACAACTTTATAATTTGTTTAATATTATTATATTATTTATATATAATAATTTATTATATAAATATAATAATAATTAATATTATATAATAATAATATAATAATAATAATATTAATAATAGTTAATTAAAAAAAGAGAGGAGAATATGTAAAGCTTTTCCATTTATCAAAAAGACATAATTTTTTCTGCTGAATCGAATGAAAGACAGCGATATGAATAATTATGGATATATCATATATATATATTATATATATATATATATTTACTATATTATATTATATATAATTATTATATATTAATATAATATATAATTATATATATTATATTATTATATAAGTATAAGTATTATAGTATATATATAATATAATATATATAATAAT
This sequence comes from Trachelipus rathkii, assembly GCA_015478945.1. Classification (NCBI taxonomy): domain Eukaryota; kingdom Metazoa; phylum Arthropoda; class Malacostraca; order Isopoda; family Trachelipodidae; genus Trachelipus; species Trachelipus rathkii. The sequence continues at coordinate 35,711 of JABUQX010091094.1, forward strand.
TATGGATTGCCTAAAATACAAACTCAGAATCCACCTTTGAGACTAGTATTCTATGTGCGGATCGGTTAATCACATGATTGCACAATATATAAATTGTAGAATTATATATCAACATTATTTAATAATAAAACAAAAAACTACATAGAAATAGGAAACTTCTGCGGCATTATGAACCATTGTTAACTAATTCTTTCATAGTTAATAAATAATGACATATTGTATTATCAAACTTAAAACTTGAAGCCTAATATATTCGATTCACTTGATGTAGAATTTTATTCATAAACGATATACTGTGTTTTTGCTACGATTGACATAATACTTAACGAGTGTATCATCAAATAACCTACCCCCATTTTCAGAAATATGAGAACTTTTATTGCCATTCGGATCCCCTCAACCTGTTTAAATAAATTAAAGAAAAAACCTATATTTTAGCAAATGATTGGAGTGCCGATGGGCTACATTGCGAACTACATGATGCTGATTTCTATATGTCCAATCTGGAAAAACAATCCTTACGTGAACAACAATTTACGCCGTATTTTTACAAAAGTATGGACGGAACCCCGACACTATTTTAGGAAAATAGATATTATAATCAGTTCATCTATATATCTATATGTTGGGCAATGGGCGGAGATTTACCAAATTTCTCTATAATTGAAGGAAATTATTCAATAAATTATTTTTTTCTTAACAAATAATTTTCCCAGAAATGGTTAATATTTACCGAAAATTTGTCAATATTTTAACCAGAATATTTTACATAGCTTTCACCAATATTTACCAAGAATTTATTAATATGTCTCTAGAATTTGTCAATATTTGCCCAAGATTTCTTAATATTTACCAAGATTTTGTAAGTATTTACAATGAATTGGTCAATATTATATAAAAAATATTATAAAATTTTAAATTCGACAATATCTACCCAGAATTTGCCAAAATTATTTACCCAAATTTGATATTCCATATTTTCAGATTTATAAATTATTAAAAATAAAATACTATTTATTAACCACTAATGAACATTAATGTGACAATTTTCTTATTTATTTATGTTTTAATCTAAATAATTATTTGAAGTTAATCAATATTTTCTCCATCATAAAATTCGCATTAATTTTTGGAGCAAACAGAAACCATTTCTTTTTCATACCTAATTAGCTTGAGCTTCCTAAAGAAATATTTTCCGAAATATTTCATGTCAAGTTATGAATAATTGACTCCTTTGATGATTAGAGTAATGATATTTTTTACTAACTATCATAAAATAATAATAATAATAATAATAATAATAATAATAATAATAATAATAATAATAATAATAATAATAATAATAATAATAATAATAATAATAATAATAATAATAATAATAATAATAATAAATACATTGAATAAAAAAATTACTTGATATGATACCTTCTGCTCCACTCAAGTATTCTTTGAGGTGGTAGAAGAGCCTGCCACTTCCAAACTCACTTTGAATTCTTGGAAAGCTATGACTGATGATTTGAATTATTTCCCGTGCTCAGAGTCAAAACGGTTGGGTAAGGAAAAACATAATTTAAAAAAAAAATGTGTATCAAATAAAATTATACATGCTCTGAATATTTCTTATTAATAAGGTAAATAGAAAAAAAGATATTGAGATTTTTCTAAGCAAGATAACCCAAATCAAATCTAAGTTTAAGTCAAAAGTCGCCTTTCTTTTTCCTTAGAGTAGATAAATCAAGTATCTTTATTACGAATGCAACATTTCTAAGCCTATCTTAAATCATTTTTCG
>JABUQX010091094.1:42500-47733 GCA_015478945.1 Trachelipus rathkii
TATATATATATATATATATATATATTATATATATATATATATATATATATATATATATATATATTATTATATTATATATATTTTATTCTTTTTTATATATATATATATATATATATATATATATATATATATATATATATATATATATATATATATATATATATATATATATATATATATATTATATATATATATATATATATATATATATATATATATATATATATTTTTATATATATATATATATATATATATATATATATATTTGGTTTCCCCCCTCCCTTCTCTTATGAGAAACGGGCGTCTATGAGATACTGCGCCACCAGAGCAGGCCGAACCCAGAGATCGGTCAGAAAAAATGCGTCCATAATATTCCTAATGTCCGTTAGGTACGATCAGTCTAGCTGGAGATGTCCTGTGTCGTCAATTGTCAGGGAGGGACACTTTTGACAGTATTAGGAGGGAGCGTTAGGAATTTTATATTTATATTTTATAGTGCCCAGAGGGTAAACAGGACAACATTCTTCTGGTTTGACGGTCCATAGTTTGTTCTGTGGGGGATATTTCGGGCTAGCGTTCCTGAAGCATGGTGTTATATGGGTATGCGGAGATCGTTCTTTGGGTTAACAGAGTGTGAAGGTGTTTATGGTATGTTCCTTTTCCACTTCAGTGGAAGGGGCTGCTGTAATGTATGATGTAGGAGGTGGTCTATTGATAGTGACTTGCTGTATTATTTGCAGCCCACCATGTCGATAAGGGGGCTTATTGGAAGATTTTTGGTTTCGTTTAGTGTGTGCAAGATGGGAGTGGAGGGAAGATATCCTGTTATTATTCAAAGAGGTTTATTTTTTACTACTTCTAGTGTTTGCTTATTGGACTGATATTGCTGGCGCCCAGGCTGGTGATGCATAGTTTAAAAAGGGTGGGAGGTACTGCCTGTATACTATTGAGAGGGTTTCTTTGTTTTTGAGCAAAGTTTGTTCCGGTTAATTTTTTGATAGCGTTAAATTTATGTGTGGCTCTAGATGTAATATTACTTATGTGGGGAGGGAGTAAATGTCATGTGTATATCCAAGGTTAAGCCCAAGATAGTGAGTTGCTTATTAAGTGGAGGTCTAATATTTGGAACAAGCACATTTGGATGGGTGTTCGATTCTCTTTTCTCTGGTGTAAGTACTGTGATGGAGGAATTTTGAGGGGAGACATTGTTGATAGCCACTGTTCAAGTTGATTTATATATTGCTGTAGTTCTCTTGTTGTATTTATTGAGGAGTTTTGAGCTATGATTGTTAGGTCGTCAGCCTAACTGCTGATTTTTATAGATTGGGTTGTGGTTTGAAGTAGGTCATGCATAAAAAGATTGAATAATGTTGGTGATTGAATGGCGTCTTGGGGGGACTCCGTTATATAGTTTGTATGTGTGGGCGTTGTGGCGTAATTTTATGACTCCAGCTGTACGTCCAGATAGGAAGTATGCAATTATTTTCTTGTCATTGATATTTATTTTATTTCTGTACTTAATACTTTATCTGTTAAGAGGTGGTGCGAATCTGTATCGAAAGCTTTGTTTATGTCTATTGCTACTAGAAGAGTACATTCAGATGGTGGGGGCCTCATTAAATTCTGTGAGAATGCTTTTTGTTAGATTGGTTAGTAATGTAGTGGTGGAATGTTTTTGTCTGAATTAATGTTGGGTATCTGGGAGGGGGGGATAGTAGGGGAAATTCTATTTAGGATTAATATCTCTAATACTTTAGATATTGTAGAGAACATGATATAGGTATGCATGAAGCTGGGCTATTGGGTGGTTTGCTAGGTGTTAAAATGTGGGGATTATATGTACGTGTTTCAAGAAAGGTGGGGCAGTGTTAGTGTGCCAATCTGTGCTTAATATTTGGGTTAGCATTTCTATGGCGTTAGCTCCTAAGTGTTTGAGGTGAATATTGGATATTTTGTCAGGACCCTCTGTTTGTGAGTTTTTGAGGTTTTTGATGGTGTTAAGCACTTCTAAGGGAGTGAATGGGGGGATTTTATAAGTTGTTTTTCAATTTTTTAAGTCGTTTAATTGTTAATCTATTTCGTATTTATGACTTATTTTGGAAATAGTGTGACACAATGATGTTGCATTGATAATAAGGGCTGGCGATTTTATTATTTTGTTTACAGATAGCTTCGTGTGTTGGTTGGGTGTTGGGTTTGTATTGTGTCCATTTTTTTTATTACTCGTTACAATTTTGTTGTATTGGTTTTATGGCTTATTGTTCTGGTATAATTTTGCCAAGTTTTATTCTTATTTGAGTTGATAAAGTTATTTTTTATTCTACTGTTGAGGTCTATAATTCGGTTAATTTGGTCTTGATTTGGCTGTTTGTTTTTCCGGAAAGAGTTTCTTTGCTTTAAAAGGGTATCTAAAATAGGGATTACAAGGTTTGCGGCAACCCTGGGGGATTTATTTTTAAAATTTTTTAATGCTTTTAGTATAGTTTTATTGTAGTGTTGGATTGCTTTGTCAAGAGACAGAAAGTTGGCTATGTGGAAAGATTCAATTTCTTGTTCTATAAATTCAGTGTAAGCTTGCTTTCTTGTAGTTAGTGTGACTTTTTTTTATTAAAGATATGTGTATGGGGTGTTTATGTTGAATTGTAATTAATATTGGAATGTGATCAGAGGAAAGAGCATGAAATGTTTTCCATATTGCTGGAACTAGTATTTGGGGGGGAACAGGTGGGGGTAAGTGTTTGGTGTGAGGTTAGATTCCTGTATGAGTGATATGTATATATTGAATTTAATTAAGGTGCTGAGGAGTTCTACATGTTTATTCTTTATACCACTGATGTTTAATTAGAGTATACTGATTGAATTATGTGAATGAGGGATGCGAATTTCAGTATGCAATTCTCCGCATGAGTTGCAGGACCATTCTGGAGAATAATGATTGTGTGTTTCTAGATTTGTGCACTTTAAATAGAACCAGAGTTAGCAGATATTGCACTCTACTGAGGTTTGTTCTCTGATGAGTGATCTATTACATTTGGGGGAGATATGAGCTCTGGGACCTGGATTTAATTCTATGTCGCCGGCTTATATAAAGATTTGTGGGAGCATACACCGAGAATATAGAGGGGAGGTTCCGACGGACAATTCTGAGCCGAGACGCGATGTGATCCCAATGATTGCACCTCAACATAGGAGGTGAGGTAGGGGCCAAACCTTTGAAGTACTTCTCTCCATTCCATTCCTTCTTCGGATGGTGCTGGTTTTTCAATAAGCACTTGTAGTCGAACAATGCACATGTGGGTTGCATCTCGACAATATATATATATATATATATATATATATATATATATATATATATATATATATATATATATATATATATATATATATATATATATATATATATATATATATATATATATATATATATATATATATATATATAAACAATTTTTAATAATTATTTAAAAATTATAGTAATTTTTCACTAATATATCGAAAAATTTGAATTATGAAATATTTGAACTAATTTCTAATTATCATCATCTGAAATGACTATAACCTTTTCGTAATTGTTTACTACTGATACAATTGTTAAAAAGAAAAGAAAAAAAAACATAATAGTAATAAAAATCTACCGTAATTTATCAAAAGAAATTATCAAACAATAAAGGCAATAAAAATATATGATGAAAAATATAAAATAATACACTTCACAATCAAGGAGCTTAAACTTAAATCCTCTTTGTAGAATAGTTCATTAAATTGGGTTTGCAGACTTACGAATACAAATAAAATTAGTAAAACTTCATAAAAATACCTGGAGACGAGGAAGCTTCGTGATTAAATCAACAATGTAAAAAAAAATAATAATAATAATAAAACAGTATATTCTCTGTTATATAACTTTATGATGTTATTGAAAATTTGAAAATAAACATATTATTGTTATTTTATTATTATTATTATTATTATTATTATTATTATTATTATTATTATTATTATTATTATTATTATTATTATTATTATTATTATTATTATTATTATTATTATTATTATTATTATTATTATTATTATTATTATTACTATTATTATTATTATTATTATTATTATTATTATTATTATTATTATTATTATTATTATTATTATTATTATTATTATTATTATTATTATTATTATATTATTATTATTATTATTATTATTATTATTATTATTATTATTATTATTATTATTATTATCATTATTATTATTATTATTTTGATGTATGATTTTGATGTTTTTTTTCAAACCTTCTGAAAGTATTTCTCTCTACAGAAGAAAATTTCTTTAATATTATTCTAGAGTAAAATAAAACTTTTGATTTAATTATAGTACCAAGCTTTCGTCCATATACTTAGGAACATTTTCAAGGAATAATTTTATCTTTTAGATGTTTTAAAATTTTGATAATATAAATATCGTTTAAACTAATAACAAAAATAGATAAACAAAAGTCATAATTTAAAAAGTTAGAAAAGTTAACCTACATTGACTTTTATTATTTAAAAATGTTTAAAAATTTATACATTTTATTATATTTTATATTTATTACTGGGTTGTGTTTCCTTAAGAGCAATGATTCCCCGAGGCGCAATTCATTAAAATCATTCTTTCTTGTTATAATGGAAAAGTTTTCTTTTATTTTATATTATTATTATTATTATTATTATTATTATTATTATTATTATTATTATTATTATTATTATTATTATTATTATTATTATTGGTAGAAGAGCCTGCCACTTCCAAACTCACTTTGAATTCTTGGAAAGCTATGACTGATGATTTGAATTATTTCCCGTGCTCAGAGTCAAAACGGTTGGGTAAGGAAAAACATAATTTAAAAAAAAAATGTGTATCAAATAAAATTATACATGCTCTGAATATTTCTTATTAATAAGGTAAATAGAAAAAAAGATATTGAGATTTTTCTAAGCAAGATAACCCAAATCAAATCTAAGTTTAAGTCAAAAGTCGCCTTTCTTTTTCCTTAGAGTAGATAAATCAAGTATCTTTATTACGAATGCAACATTTCTAAGCCTATCTTAAATCATTTTTCGCATTTTTATTACATTGATTTAGTTTGCCATAATTTTTTTCATATTCTGGGAATGTTTGCTACTTATGTCTAATTGTAAACTTTTATATCATATACAATCTTATATTGAAATTATGATCAGTGTATTCCTAGAGAATG
>JABUQX010091095.1:0-7500 GCA_015478945.1 Trachelipus rathkii
GGAAAAAGAAGATTACCGAATGAAGCTATATATACTCAGGCTGCTAGAAACGCGCGCGGGTCTACATATCCGACGGGGTCCGAGAGGGGTCACCAATAAATAACTTACGCCGTTATATTTACGTCCTTTCTCTGCTGAAATTATTACTTACGCTTCTATTAATATTTTAAATAATATTTCGAGAAGGTAGGATTCATTAATTTCGTCTTTCAGCGACGAATTAAGTATATAGTAGAATACTCTGAAATTGGTTTATAATATATACGAGTACCAAAATAAATATCCTGACGAAAGAACAGACGACTGAAGGAACTCCTATAACTTATACTCAGACTGTCAGGCGGTCTAAATGAGATTGCAAACTCGCGACGTATAATAGACCGCGTCGAGTTGAGTCTAGTACGACATCACTTTCACTTACACGACCTAACGTAAAACGCGACCATTGCGGACCTATATAATACTATATAGTACTGTTATTAACCTATATACCGTCGATTCGGACTAGTGAGATAGTAGCTACTTGCTACTTATAGAGTCTAACAATACATATTGCAACTCCCGGACCTGAAAAATACCGAGAATATATTACCCCAATCATCGAGCTGAGACATCAGGTTCGGATTACGCGAAAACTTAAATAAAATTTAACGAAAATAGAGAAAGTGAGTTTTGTATCTGTTATTGATAGGTGAGGAATAGGCAGTACGGAAAGTACGGACTTTTAAACAAGAGCGACATTATCCGCTACGCGCTGCCTGAGAGTAGTTTCGAACGTCAATAATAGCTTATCGAAGATTTCCAGATCCAACTATATTTTATTATTCAACAACTAGCCTGATTATGTGAAAATTATATTATTTTAGTCGATTTTATATATATAGAATTAAATTATATTACTGCGGGATAACTTGCAAGAATATTATATATTTTAAAGATTGTCGCTTTTCCGGACGAAAAAATCGACTAGTCGTTTGTCGCGGCCAAACTTAAGTAATTTTAATTCGATTAACGTCGAGATTAAGTATATAAGCGGAATTTTATAGCATTAAATAATATACAAAAATATATAATAATAATAAATCTATATAATATAAAATAATATAAAATAATAATATGTATATATAAATAATAATAATATCTATTACTACCGATAAGACGAAACTCTCATATATAAAAAATTAATTAATATTAATAATTAAATTGTAATAATAACATAACGATTACTTATAATGATACTACAATAAAATTCTCAGTAAGAGACGAGTGGAGTTGCAGAGGACAAGTCTTCTCGATTATTATATTATATTATCGGCAGGTTGTGCGTTAATTAGAGCTGAACATTTAGAATATGTGCTTGCATAAAAAAATGTTGTTAAATACGGACAATATCCGGGAACATTGCTGAGCAGATCGCTTTGACCACAAACACGAACACATAAGAGGAGAAACGAGAACATATCAGTTACCACACTTATACTGCAGGAAACCTCGAAGAGAAGCAATGGAAGGCGAACGTCAACCTTTTGAAAAATGGGGGAAACATCGTCGGCAAAACCAGTAAGGTGTTCAAATATTCCTCGAAAGGGTTTCCGAGCGTACGCCTTCCCGTTCTAAAATCGGCTTTCGATTTCGATCAACTGCTAGCGAACACCGCCGACGACGAAGACGCCGACGACGACGAGGCCGCCAATCTTCCTCTCGCAAAACTGATCGAAGACTACGAGACGCACTATCGCCGCGAGGTCGAAATCGTCGTCTCGGATCGGCATCTTCTGAGCCTGGACGTAAAAAAATCGCCAAAGTTTTATTCGACGCGGTGATGTCGACCGGGAAATTGAATAGTATACCAGGACGGCGCATTCTTTCGTGAATTTATTTTTTCATTTTATAATTTTGATAATAAATAATAGATAATAGATAATAATAACGTATCTTACTCCCCGATACCGAAATCAACTCCTAAACTCTAATAATGTACCAGCCAAAAATTAAGATCACAAGTATATAAAACTATAGACTTTGACTTCTAATATTAAATAAGTTATTAATATTACGCCTCTAATTAATCAAATTAAAAAAATTTAAAAAAATATTACGGTATATAAAAATATTTAACGTATTTCGAAATTATGAACAGGATGACAATATTATTAGGCGAGCACATTACGACGAGTCTTAATTGTATGTCCATTATATAAGATCATTGAATAATATAACATAGACTTACCAAAATAAAATTAGGAGATAACAGATTATATATTAACCTATACACTATAGAAAGTAGCCGACACAGATATCTCAACAATGAGGAGCATCATAATTTCTAAAACAAAGCGTTACGATTGTGGAGATATTATCCACTTACGACATTTCAACAACGCAAGATTACCATTCTATACATTTTCCGAATAGTAACCGAAATTCAGTCAGTTTACATCTTCCGTCTTCAAATAATTTAATTTGAGATTACGATAAACTGGACAAATTTACAAGGAGGAGCTTATAAAATATTGAATCATTACAAGGACGAGCTTATGAAAAAGTAGATCATTGCAAAGACAAGCTTAAAAAAACACATTTATAAATATCAGGATACAACAATAATGTACGCCTTAATAATCAAACAGCATAAGTCAGTACTACACTTTGTGAACACATCTTTCTAAATGAGTAGAGGAACTGAGATATGATAGGTTATTAAGCAGTGACCGAGTGTCGAAGAACGAACGCGGTTATGAGGTAGTTTTGGAGCTAGAATATCTTGTAGTATTAAGATACTCTATAAAGTCGAAATATCTTCGAAGTAAACGAAAAATTAGAATTAGAGTAAATTATGAGTTTATAAATTACGAGCGAAAGATAAATATCGGTATTTGAAATTAATAAGACATAGGTGAGAATAAGAGAGGTATTTTTTATTTATTGGATTATTACATCTCGTTTATTATATTCCTTTTTTATAATAAAGAACTGCTGATAAATTGAGTTCGAAGAAAGAATGTACCACGATGTAATTCCAACCAAGAAGATACTCATAAGGAAACCTATATATCTTTAGGATTTTTTATGGAATTTGCGTCAAGTTGAGAGCGAGATTACGTATTCTATACCTAAGAAACCCCAAATTTTTAGAACCAGATATAGTAAAACTTCATGAGAAAATTATAAGAATATTATAAGGATCGATGGCTTTACAGAAGAGAGAATCTTATTTACAAGTTGGTACGTGAGAAGGGGTTATTTATTTATGAGGGATATCATTCGAAATCCGCTTGCCGTCGATATTACTTCAGACAAGATTATATTATAGGAAATACCGAAGACCTCGTCTAACGCTATCAACGAAAAACGGTCTACTTCAAAGAGAAACGGCTTTTAGTGTTTAATTAGATTATTCAATAAAACAGAGATAATAAGTTACCGCTTATTTATATCAATGAGAGATTTTTAAGAAACGACTAAGAATCAGTTAACGATGTTCACCTTAAAATAACCGAGGCATTTATTTTCCTCGTGATTATAGGTGAGTTAAGAAATATCACGCTATTATATCATTATATTTATTCATTGAAACGGTAAAAATCGATTGTTAAAGAGATTGAATTAAAGAATAATTTTAAAGCGTTTTGAGTTTTATATAGAGTATTAAATAATTAATCAACACATTATTCAATATAAATTTAATGTGATAAATACAGGGAATATCGACCGTTAACTTAGTTCACCTTGTTATCTATTCAGTTCAGAAACAAAATCAATTTCATATGTATCGGTATATAAAACTCATAAGAATAATTTTTTTTAAAATAATATTTCAAAAATAAAAGTGTATCATTTATTTGAAAAAAGTAATATAAAAATGGTAATATGACTTTTGAATCATTTCTATTTGGATATATTTGATAGTTTGTGTTAGGCTGTGTTATTTTTAAAGCTTTACAAATAATTCTTAATTTTTCTAAGCGGAACTTTTGCATCAAGTTTGTATCTACGATTATAAGTAGTTATTTTCAGTTATTACTCAAGTGTATTTATATGTTGTAGGATCATTGAATAGAGTAAGGGCAGAGTGCGCTACGTATTATGAAGGTTTAGGGTCATAATTTTGTTTGGTAGTACGTCTTTTTCCACTTTGTGGTACCGAGGTAAGTCAAGTAGGGTTTGTCTTACACACACTATATTGTTATATTTGGTGTTTTATTCATCTATAATGCAACAAGATTATTCGTATAGTACAACAAAAACTTAAGTAGATTATATATTTTTTTGTATTGGTTATTACATTTGCATTCTTTATGGTTTTTTAAAATTCTAATAAGATACTTTTTCCTATAACAATAAAAGGGGTTCGACAGATTTAAAGATAATATATTAGAATGGTATATTTAGATGTGTTAATAGGGAAAGTAATGAGAGTATTGATATACAAACACTGTTCGGATTTTATAGCACAGTTAATTATCATTAATTAATAAAGATAATTATTTAACGATATCTAACAGGAGTTTGAAATAAGTTCATTAAATAAATGTTATTCCTAAAAAATTGCAGACCTGAACTAATAAATGACGGGAGTCTAGTGAACGATTATAATAGTAAGGAAGGGCGAATGAGTATGAAGGTTGTCAAGCACGAAAAGTTGGAAGGAGATAAAATTTAACATTTCATAGTTAGGAACAAATCTCTAAAGCTCTGAAAATAATAAAGGGGATAAGGGTAACCAATTTTTAGTTTGGTTAACAAAATTTGATAGGTAACTTCAAATTCTTCTGTATTAGAACTATTTCACATGTAACAAGTTGTTATACCACTCTACGACGTTAACATCTTAAACCGTACCACTACTCTACGCAGGAAATTAAGAAGATGATAAAGGCTAGAAAGAATTTGAAATTTAAAAGGAAAGAAGTCCACCGTACTATAGTCTTCTACGCACAAGCTTATTATCTCCGCTCGCTCTTGATCGCACAGCACAACATCCTCAACTTCTATCGGAGTGGAACAAGTACGGTCCTTTTTGAAAGAGACATTACGCCCTCCTAGGTCAGATATGAAGACACTCAGACTCACTTTGTCAGCGAGAGCAGACGTATAGCAGAATTGAAGACAAGGACCTTTTATGGAATCCTTATATTACGCCTCTTATATCCTTTACCTTTTAGAGACGGTTGTATGCAGACTTTATAGAATCTATAAAATCTACAGTTAAATCCCGCAACATTTGAATCAACTTTCTTTCGAGAGTATTAATGGGTAATGATGAATTTCGTGTTTCTAACGCTGGCACAGCCTTGCAAGAAATTTCACATCGAAATTCACATTACGATAGTACCGTCACATTAACATTCAATTTAATTTAACATTCCAGCCTTACATACTTACGACGAATTTCAGTGATACAAAGAGCATACCAAAAACAAGGTACGCCTGTCTTTTAATCCTAATTATTTATTAGACACTATCATATTTTCACGGTCGTCGAGACTCTATATACCCATTTTTACTCGCAATACCAAAGTTACTTGTAGGTATTAAGCTATCAAATTTTCCGCAGACGCCATATTTTTTCACGGCCATCAGTTAGGCAGTTGCGGTTTTCAATCTCCGCTTTTTTCGATTTATCTCTCACGAAAAGATAGGTAACACGACGGTCGTGTGGAAGAAATTTCTTTATCAGGTTACAAGAAAAATCGTCAGATATGGCTTTAATTAATGGTTTTAAAGGCTCGTCAAGCAGAAGTCTAGTAATACCACTCATAGCTCTGTTCCTAACCGAGACAACATATTTCAATTCTTATCTTTCTTTCTATACCTTTTCTCGAGAGAGAGTTCACTCGAGGTTTACAGGAAATCATCTATAATTATCACTCGTGTAACGTCTGAAATAGAACATATCTTTGCTCTTTTTATATTGAAAAGCTACGAGGTACGAATAGCGCTGAAACTAGAACCATTGTTGGCCGCCACGAGCTCCGAGGGAGAAATCAAATAAAACCAGCGAAAAATTAACATTAAAAGACAAGTTGACAAAAAACCGAGTTCTATCTCAACGTTATTGAAAACAAAAAGATTACGAAGCATTTCCCTTCTGAAATAAACGAGACATATTTCGAGTTATTCACGGTAAACGGTCGTGTATATTGAGAGAAGAGAGACCGTGAAAAATCGATGGGTTTGAAGGAGACCTTCGTATGATTGCACTGGTCATCGACTGGCGGAGCACCGTCGATGGCGGGCGAACTTGGTCTGCCGAGCACTTCCTCCATTTGTTCCATAACCCATTTTCGCACATTGACGAGTAAGATTTCTAAGGCGTAATTACAACATTAAAGGGCCTGAACAACATTTCCATCGAGAGCTTGTTCATTCAGAGCCGCACCACAGTCTATAAATACAAATTTCAACCCGCGAGATTACTTAAATCACGCGCCGCCGCTCGCCGGTTATTGAGTATTTAATTGTCTCTTCAAAACAGCGTGTCTTGTCTGTTGATAAGATGTTCAGTTAGCATAGTTCAGTTATAAAGTTACTTTTAACAGTTTCTCACTTTACCTCCACACACCGCACTGAGGCGCGGAAGTTGAGGCGAACGTGCCCCTGCCGAGCTGTCCGAGCATTCTATCGCGCAACACATCGGACTTATCCAGTGGCGAGAGCGTGGCGAGTCACACAGCCCACGTAGAGAAAAGGTTTGAGAATTCGTAATCAAAGGACTAGACAGGCAGTCTGCGGCTGCGGCTGATCGAGGGTTTCACTTTTCTCATATCTAATTTAACTGGTCGTATAGTGAAGATGCACGGGGATTAAGGACGGGAGAGCATCGTTGCAGGTACAGCTTAGATTGACATCATTAACGATAACGAGCACGAGCACAATATAAACTCATATTTCCGCAGCGTCAAAACTCTTGAATTTAAATGGCGTGAACGCGCCTCTCGATGATGATTTCACCCCATCGCTAGTGTTTGCGGAATGGGTTCTGGGTGTGGGTACCGCCGCCGGGACTTTAATCAGTCCACACTCGACCAAAAAATTAATCAGCTCACATACCATTATTTCCGCCTTTCAAAACAAAACTAGGCTATATATGCAATCACATTAACTGCGCAGAATGCATTGTTAGAGAAGTACACACATTGAGACTATTTTTCACTGTGAAACTATAAAGCAAAATTAAAAAGCAGTTGATTGCACATTAAAAGTCGAATTTGATTAAAATTCTCTTAACACAACACGTTAGCTGAGGTAATGAAAAGTCAGCAACTTGCGATTATTAGAGAGAGCACCCGAAACCGAGTTACGTCTCTACTATTAGGAGAAACGGTGCTTAGAGCCAGAATGATAGAGGATATATACGGTGCGGAGACCTCAATTTTCCTCACTCCACGAGCATTGATAACACATTTAAATTTCTTCATACTCTGACTGTTCAATTGAGAAGGTGTAGACAATCGAGCTTTCTCCTAGGAAACAAACGGGTTCTTCGGAACGAATCGC
>JABUQX010091095.1:12500-17500 GCA_015478945.1 Trachelipus rathkii
GTTAATCTGAGCGGACTAAGGCGCGTGCCTTAATTAGTATGTTGACAGCTGTTATATCAAGAGTGGAGCAGATATGTTAGAACCTGTGATTAACCACATATATTGTTTTTCAGTTACTCTACTAGCAAGACAGAATAACTCCCCTATTAGATGTCTAGGAACTGGGTGGTGATAAAGGAAGGAATGGTGTTTGTCTCGTAATTGTTCTTTTTTGTTCGAATCCGCCTCAGAGACACAAACTTCTTCAGAAGCTTCTTAAAAAGAACATAATGCATCCTTCTAAAAGAGATTGGTTGTCGCGAGAAAGTTTGAAAATAGTACTGTGCAAGAATGATTAAGTGAGCTAGGAAGATGAGGTGCCACTTTGTGTGTTGTGATAAGAAAGGTTTATTGGTTGTTCTTCTGCATGAAGCGCAGTAGTATGTTATTATGTGATAGAAGACTGTAGTATATGTACCAGGAAGATTGTTATTTGTATGGTGTGTGTTCCTTTGAACAGAACTATAGGGTTAGTTGTGTTTTCAAAGAAGGTTTTTATATTTGTGAAGATTAAATAGAAAGATGAAGAAGCCGTGTTATTATGTTTTCCTTAACACAACTATAGGTACGAGAAAGATCAGTGGTCTGTTGATTCAAGGTTACGCTCCTAGCATCATTTGTTTGCTGTTGAATGAGTCGTCTTTCAAATTCAAAGAAGGGATGATGAGTGATTGAATTATTAGCCGAAGAGTGGAGTGGAGATTCAGTAACACATAGTTCATTGATAGGAATAGGAAAAAAATAGAGTTGGGGATAGAACAGAATTCTCAGGAACACCACAATAAATAGATTTAAAGGATAAATGGTGGTTATCTACAGTAGCAGCCATATAACGATTGAAACGGAAGTCAAGAGAAGGTTACAAAGAGAAGGTTAAATACAGAAAGTGGAAAGTTTAGAAATTAAAGTCTTGGGCCAGAGTTTACCGAAAGCCTTCGATATGTCTAACTCAACAGCA
Organism: Trachelipus rathkii; assembly: GCA_015478945.1. Lineage (NCBI taxonomy): Eukaryota > Metazoa > Arthropoda > Malacostraca > Isopoda > Trachelipodidae > Trachelipus > Trachelipus rathkii. The sequence continues at coordinate 13,498 of JABUQX010091095.1, forward strand.
AAATATTCACTGAAATGCGGTAAAGCAGAAGACCAATAGTCGGAGACAAATGAAAGAAGACCACCAATCAAGTGTGTCATTACAGAAGTCATACTGGCGATCAGAGATAACATTAGAAGATTTAAGATATTTCTAAATTTTCTTGTTAAGAATAGATAGAGATTAAATTGATAGAACGATTGTTGGATTGTGGACTGACTGGGTCCTGCTTTTTCAGCACATACTGGGCGAATGCACTTTTCCAGCAGGGACAGGAGAGAATGCAGAAGTTAACATTCTGTTAGAAAATAGCTTCCAATGACATTGTGAAATTTCAGAAGCGCAATTTTTGATGACCACTGGAGGACTAACTTCTGCACTTTCAGCCTTCTTATGTTAAGCTCAGAGAATACAGGAAAAACATTTTAATTAGTTGAAAGTGCAGAAATAGCTCTGGATCCATCTAGACTTTAATTAGCGGGAAACATTTGAGCAGACCGGTCAGCTTTATCAGAAATTAAAACAGAAGTATTACCGATCTAGATACAAAAGGAGAGAGAAAGGAAGGAGCAAAGATGGAATTGACATTTTAAAATAGAAAAATTCCAGGGAGAGCGTGAGAGAGGAACCAAAAAGATTGTTGCATTTTCAAAGGAGAAAAGTTTTTCAGGGTCTCAAGAGTTGATTTTGTCATACTTGGATGAAATGTATAAATACACGAGTATGGATATGGATTTGAAGACAATGATAATTTCTGATAAATCAAAATTTACAGTTTTATTTCAAAAAATAGAGAATGGAATGCATGCCACCATATATATATATATATATATATATATATATAGCAGCTTTTATTATTATTATATATATTATATATATGAGAGTGGTATATATATTGGTTATTATATTATTATTATATATATTTCATATATTATATATATATATATATATTATATATATATATATATTGGTATGTTCGCATAGTGTTTGAAAATCTGTTATTAAGTAAGAGTTGGTTATTGTTATTACATATATTATATATATTATTATATATATGAATAAATACATATATATATATATGGTTGTATTACATATTAGTTGTTATTATATATGGTACATGGTGGCTGTTGTTGGCAATGTTGTTAGCAATACTAAGATATGCGCGCATACATAGTGCATGGCAAGTGACATATATACATATATATATATATATATAAAGAGAAGAGAAAGAGTATATATATGCATATATGTTGTTATTATATTACATATTGTTATTATTATTATATTAGTTATTATAGCAACATATATTATTATTATTATTATATATATATATATAAAGTATTGGTTATATATATATACATATATTATATATATATATTATTATTATTATATAACATATATACATATATTATTATTATTATTGGTTATTGTTGGTTAAATATATATAGTGAATAAGTTATTATACATATATATATATATATATATTATACATATTATTATATGTTATTATAGTTATAATATTAATATATATTAGATTTAGTATATATATGTTACATATATATTATTATTATTATGTATATATATATATCCACATATACATATGTATATTATATATTTATATATATATATATATATATATATATATATATACATATATTTGAAAATAATCCCCAACATGTTTTAGGTAAAATAAAAATGCTCCTGTTTAAAAATCTCTTAATTGCTTAGATTTAACTTTTAACTTAATTAAAATTTAGATAAGATCCAATATTTTGCTCAGGCGTAGCCTAATTTGAACATGAAATTGGTTTTCAGCCGTGATTTTGACTATATAAACATTAAAATAAGTGGCCTCTAAAAACGTTGTTTTCCGGTGTTGCTTGAAAACATTTTTCAGTATTTTCAAATTTTTTAAAACACAGCGTTTTTGACATTCTCAGCTATCAGAGATTTTTTTTTTTCCGAATGACTTCAACCATTTTTCGGCATTGATAAACCATTGCTTCCAAAGTACAGAAGTAATTTTATTTTTTGAGTCTGGAGCAATAATTCACTTTTTACTCATTTTGTAATTTGAAATGAAAATTATGATAACCCTCAGTCGGTGTTCGGAAAGCGGAGCAGAAATTGTCAGGGATAATTGTGGCTAAGATATTGCATATTTTCTTGTGATTTATTTCTTTGTATTGCATTGGTTTTGATTTTGTCTTTGCCCTGTAAATTTCAAGGATCAGCTTTTTGATCATTTGCAAGCATTTTCTTTGCGTATAAAGATCTTATCTAAGTAAAAAAGATGCATCTTGCCCGACTACATATGCCCTGAAAATGTCATACACTTTGCTCGAACAGAAAAAGTATTATCGCAATTTTTCATTTCAAAATCCAAAAAAAAGTGGGTTTGGAAATTGACAACGCCGAGCACAAACTCAAAACGAAAAGTACTTCTGTACTATTCTAGGTAATTAAACTATCTATGAATATTTCAAGTTTGAAGACATTTCGGAAAAAATTCTGAAAGTTGATACGAAAAATGTCAAAAACATGGGTTTTAAAAATTTGAAAATTCTGAAAGAATGACTACAGACACAGAAAAACACCGTAAAACAACGTTTTAGAGGGCACAAAAAGCTACATTTTGGTGTTTATATAGTCAAAATCGGCTGAAAATTCCGAATTTTATGTCCATTTTTAAGGGGGCGGAAATTTGGGCTACGCCAGAGCAAAATATTGGATGGATATTGCCCTTGAGTTCTTAATATAATATTTTGGCTCACAAACTTATAAAAACATTAATATAAATGATGTAAATACTATATAATAATAATAAAAAAAAAATTGAATTTAATGTAAAAAAAAATAAATAAACCCCGAAAAACATATTTTTATTTGTTTGTCTTTCAAAAAACTTTTGGTTTTGTTTTTTATTTTAATTTTTTTTTAAAACAACGTTTTTTTTCCACCCTTTAGCTAAATGTTTGTAATATCGTCCCCTTCATTCGATCATTTGTCGCATGCTTTTTATTGGTAGAGAGTAGGAAAATTGAACTCAGAACCCAAGAAGGTGAATGAGGTTTGCTGTATCGAGAAGACTCACCCATCACCCCATCTCCTTAAGTTAAATAAGTTCTTTAAAAATTTGATTATTAAAATTTTACCAAACAACTTTGCGAATTTCATTAAAGGTTTTTTTTTCCTTTCTTTTTCTTTTCCTTTTTCTTTTCTTGTTTTGCACAGAATTCTCAAAAAGATGAATTTCGGAAGTTGAAATGTGCAACCAATTCCTCCACACAATCGGCAAACTTTTACGATATAATTATGGAGTTTTTCTTGTATATCCAATGAATGCACTTAAGCCATCATAAAGGCTAATCTCGTGCAGTATTTTCTCCTTCTTATATATATTTCTTTCCGAAGAAATTTGGCAATCTTTTATTGGACGAAACTTTTCAGGTTTGAAAAGATTTGAAGAGAGAAATAAATTTATTTGAAATATACTTTAAAACTTTATAATAATAAAAAATATAATAAACTTTATAAAAATCTTTACGCTCACTCTCCCTCTCTTTCTCTCTTATAAACACACACACACACACACACACACACACACACACACACACACACACACACACACACACACACACACACACACACACACACATATATATATATATATATATAGATATATATGTTAAAACTGAATATTATTAGCTCCCCAGCAGCACCTCTCACTTTATTTTAATAGAGAGTAATATATATATATATATATATATATATATATATATATATATATATATATATATATATATATATATATATATATATTTATATAATTAAATAAATAGTTTAATTTATTCCAGAATAATATTAAAGAAAATTTGTTCATGTTGAAAGGTAAAACACTTTCAGGAGGCTTGAAAAGGCATCAAAATCATACGTCAAAAAAATGCTGATATTGAGTTTTTTAAAAACATTAAAATAGTAAAACTTTAAAAGAATGTGAATTCTTTTACCAAATGTGAAGTTT
>JABUQX010091095.1:22500-34728 GCA_015478945.1 Trachelipus rathkii
GATTTTTACCGAAAACACTTCGTTTTTTATTAAAACTTACACCAAATATTTCATTGATTCTCCGAGAACCATACTATATTTTCAAATCTCATCTTTCACTATAGCAGGTTGTTGCTATGTTATATGAGCAAAGATATATAGTAAGGTAGCAGAGCAGATATATGAGAGTTATATGTAGGTGCGTATATATATATTATATATATATATATATATATATATAAGTTATATATATATGATATATGCTAATGTAGCATATATATATTGGGTTATATATATATCTTAACATAATACGCTTTTATGCAAAAGGAATTATTTGGGTTTTTTAAAATATTGTAAAGGAATATTGTTCCATCAAGCTGGCCAGGCTTGCAATGTAACTATATTCTTTACAGCCCTTGTACAAGAGCTTCCTCTTCACCGATAAGGTGCAAAAGGCATTCTAAATAAATAAGGGAATTCGAGTTTTTCAAAAACTCCATCCCCTATTAAGCTACCCAAATAACTGTTCATAGATAAGATAGCCTGAAGTTATAATGCATAGCTTTTCAAATTTATAATAAAAATAATTTAACATATTTTTAATTAAATAAAATAAAAATATTTATTTAATATTTATACAGAATATAATAAATATTTTTCTCCGAGGGGCTAACTAATATAATTTATTTATTAACTAGTCCAATTTATTTATTTCACTACTGTATATATATATATATATAATGATGTTATAATATATTATTATATATATATATATATATATATATATATATAAGAAGAAAATATATATATATATATATATATATATATTATTAGTTATATATAATTATATATATATATATATATATATATATATATAAAATGCTATCTGGCATCCTCTCTGAAATCCTGAACACGCCTTCCTCTCTCGAAGAGTTTTTATATTTTTCGTTTTAAATGTTTCGCACAGGATATTGTACATATAGGAGTTAATTCATAATATACAATTTAAACTTGTAAATAAATACATTTATAACATTTACAATATTTTATAATGTATTTGATATGGATATACTTTCTCTAATTCATCTAAACCGATTTCGAAGACAAACGTGGAATCATTATTTTTATCTCGTTTGTGTAGCATTATTAGCACTGGGTGTGCGTATGAAAAAAACAAAATCTAAAATACAAAAAACTGATTTTGAACGTGACGTTACAACAACATAACAGGACAATATAGCATTAGAGTTTTTTAGTAAAAATACCTGCCGTTGCCTGTGCAAAAGCCTCAAGTTCAATTTGAATATTATTACCAACATTAAGCAAGAGAAGTTTGTTCATAGGTAACTTTATATAAGGTTACATATATATATTATTTATATATATATATATATATATATATATATATATATAGTATATATGAGGTATATATATATATATATATATATATATATATATATATATATTATGTTATATATATATATATATATATACATATATACATATATATATGTAAGGGTGTTCTATTAGTGTTCCATGAGTATTAGATGAGTGCCAGGTGATTGCCAATGAGTCAAGTGAGAGCCACATAGTGCCAAGTGAGTGCCACATAGTGCCAACTGAGTGCCACTCTTTTCGTTGCCTTTCAGCCTCCTTGAGCCTGTAGAATAGCCCCATATGGGTGTCTAAATTCCTATGTTATATGGTATGAGCATCTGATTGGTGCATATTACAAGTTGCTAGATGCTTCCTAAAAAGAGTTGTATTTTTCTAGCATTTCTTAGCATGACAGAATGTTGTTTCACACACACACATACACACACACCCTGATGCAAAACACCCACACACAGCATTATAGTCACTGATGACTCCCGTCTGGCGTGATACCACGTCAACCTATGGTGTAGACATCTTTCTTGCACTCCTTACACACACACACAAAATAATACTCATAGCAATTAACGTTAACACACACACACAACATCATACTGTCACTTATACAACCATACACTATGACACATTTATACAACCGATAGACATTCACACTGCGCCATGGCTACTATATCGGTGGTTAATTATACCCAGCCATAGACACTACGACTTGGCACTCTCACCTGGCCAGTCACTTACACTCTCATACTCCATACCCTATCGATATTTTGATGTCTTAACTTTGATGTCTGATAATGTATATTCATCTTGATGACTAGATTACTTGATGGTTCCAGCTTCGAATAGCTCTCAACCCCTCAAGTTACTGCGCCTTTAACTCATATATTTATTTTTTCATTATTTTTTTCTTTATATTTTTACTTAATACTTTAATTTATAAATTTTTAAAAATATAAGAAGAAAAACTAGAGTGTTCTGATAAGAGAATTCATTTTATTTGTACTGCTAATGTAATGAAATATTTATTAAAAACATATACTTTACATACCTAAAACAGTAAATCAGTACTCACTAGAGGTGTTACCTAACACCTAAGGGATTAGTATGCTTGTTTTACTGCTTTACTGCTTTAACTTTCTCTTTTACTGTTTTAACTCATATTTAGTTTACTGTTTTTAACTCTCTTTCTCTGCTTTACTGTTTTAACTTTCTGCTTTTCTGCTTTTAACTTTCTGTTTTACTGTTTTAACTTTCTGCTTTACTGTCTTTAACTCATATGTTTTACTGCTTAACTCATATATTTATTAAGACTTTTTACATACCCTAAAACAGTAAAATCAGTAAATCAATAGAGGTGTTACATACCCCCAAAGGGTATAGTATGCTTCTTACTGTTCTCATTATGTTTAACCCATGTTTTACTGCTTTTTAACCTTTGTTATGTTCTTTTTACTGCTTTAACTCATATATTTATTAACATTACGTGTTTTAGCAGTAAATCAGTAAATCAATAGAGGTGTTACCTAACACCTAAGGGATTAGTATGCTTTTGTTTTACTGCTTTACTGTTTTAACTCATGTTTTACTGCTTTAACTCATATGTTTTACTGCTTTAACTCATATATTTATTAACATTACGTACCTTAAAGCAGTAAATCAGTAAATCAATAGAGGTGCTACCTAGCATCAAAGGGAATAGTATGCTTTTGTTTTACTGCTTTACCGCTTTACAACTCATAAGTTTTACTGCTTTAACTCATGTTTTACCGCGCTTTAACTCATATTTGCATACTCTCTAATGTAATAATGTTTATATATTAAGAGTATAGGTGCTACAAAGAAAGCAAAGATATATATATATATATATATATATATGATATATATATATGAGAGCATATATATATATATATATATATATATATATATACATTTCTTGTTTCAGTGTTTCATGATAGCGACAAGAATTGTAGAGAAGAAAACGAAAATATGGCTGCAAATAATCAAAAACGTGGGCTAAAACGCACTTTCAGTGGAGATGTCGAACCTGTATCAGAAACCGTGCTCGTAGAAGTAGTCGAAGAGGTTGAATTAGCGGAAGCTGTGGGTACCTATGAAAATGCAGTCGAAGCTGATGATGACCGAAGACAGAATGCTGTCAAACCATGCAAAAGGGTAAGTGATGTTAAATTATTATTATTATTATAATATATATATATATATATATATATATATATATATATATATATATATAAGTTATATATAAGATATATATATATATATATAAAAAATATATATATATATATATGCAGAAAGTAAAGTATATATATAAAGTATATTCAATCTTTATTTTACAGCGTAAGATGCTTAGGGTGACCGAGAACGAAATACCCCTTCCTGTACCAGTGAACACTGATGGCGATGCTCTTGATATATCCACGGATAATGATGAGGAATATGTGCGAACGCTACTTGAAGTTGAGAGAAAGATGGACTTATTTCTTAATTCGCAAGCTATTGATAATAGGATTCAACCTAGAGTAAGTTTCTAAATTATTTCTTAAACGTTATTATATTCATAGCCGTTATTACAATAGATATTCTTTTATATATAAATATATACTTATATTGCTATTTCATTACATATGTTGTTATTATATATATTATATTATTAGTTATACATATATATATATTACATATATATATATATATGCGTAAATATATATATTACATATATATATATATATTATTATTATACCCTTATAATGCTACTCAATACAGTGTGATAACATTGGTACCCGCCAGTACCCCTTGTGTCAACAAAGTCGGAGGTGGCCGGGATGCAATTAGGCCTGTTAAGAGAAGACTGTTGGCTGAGCTTGAACGTCGCAAACGTCTCCAATCAGACTTAAACACTGAGGCACCCAATGAATCTCCAAATACACATGAAGAGCCCCCCACCCCCTTATCTGAAACGAATATCCCAACTTCGGAATCAACGGTAAGTTACAATCTAATTATTCTATATATTACTGAAAAATATTACTGAAAAAAATATTGTTACATAATAGTATGTATTCGAGTGTTTATGAATTTTCATTCTTTTTCCAGAAAAAACCGCAAACGTCACCAATCAGACTTAAACACTGAGGCACCCAATGAATCTCCAAATACACATGAAGAGCCCCCCACCCCCTTATCTGAAACGAATATCCCAACTGGAAATCTTTAGTAAGTTACAATCTAATTATTCTGTATATTACTTTGAAAATATTACTGAAAAATACTGTTACATAATAGTATGTTACACAGTTGTGTTTGAATTTTCATTCTTTCCAGAAAAAGCAAAAATACAGAAAGGGAACTACAGGATTTGATCGCTTTGATGACGGGCTGCTGCGGGTCCTTCACGTATGGCGGTGTATTTCATGACGACAGCAGTAGGAGGAGGATGATGAACCGCCTACACCTTTCTCGACAGAGTTGTTAAAGGTAACACGTGAAGGATCCGGCCTACGCGTAATTCTGGAATTATCGATAACCACCGATTCAGAGTACGTGTCGATACAACCCAGATCTTTAACGGAATTCGCAACATTAATGACGTACTAGTAGCTGTCATACACAGCGTGATAGAACAGGTACGAGAAGTAGTGACATATCGGGAATATACCCTTCGGGCAGGCTTCCTTTTTACGGATAGGAATGGAGGTCAATTCCATATACGAATACCTCATGAAGAGATATCTCGACCAAATCTGGCTCAATATTTATCGGACCGTTTTCTAGAACTCTTTCAGTCTGGAGACCAAGCTATGCTGGATGATTTCATTGTAGACGTTCAGATATGTCATAATCCAGAGGGTAATGGTCCAATTGACCCTTCGTCTGTGAACTTTATACATCCCCACGTCAATAAAGTACACTTTGGTATAAATAACGAGAATAGGGAAATAACAACCAGTGTAGGATGTGGTTTCAGGGCTATAGCTGCATGCTATAAGCTCCACACTCATGTTCCTAAAAAGCCAGGCCAGTCTGCGCCCAAAATATATAAATTTTACCCTAAGGATCTACATGAAATAGGTAAAGATATTGCAGATCGATGCGGGTTGACTTATGAAGTTCCCCTAAAGGCTGAGGATTTTACAGTAATAGAGGAAAAATTACAGTGCAGGATATTTGTTTTTACTAAAGATGAGAACGGTAAACTCGAGATAATGTTTAAACCACACGAGCAGAATAGGGACTTACCTCTTTTTGTAATAGGATATGATTCCGAGGAAACCCATTATTATTATCCTTTTCCTGGAGATTCAATCAAGATAGCTCTAGGCAGCGTAGTTCCTAAGAATATCAAGGGTCCTGTTTTTTGCCATCAATGTTATAGTTTCACAGACCATTTAATTAATCATTTACAAAATGAATGCACTGAATACAGGTGCGGACAATGCTTAACTTATAAATGTAAAGCTTTGCCGGGGGACACATCTACGCTTTTACACTGTGATGATTGCAATCGGGATTTCTATAATGAGGATTGCCTTGTAATTGCATGTAAAGACCTCACATGCAAATACCTTAACGTGTGTACCTTATGCGACAACGAATCCGTAGCTGATAAACAGGGCAAACACCAACATGACTGCATGCATATTCAGTGTGGGATATGCAGAGAGAAGTATGGAATAGAAGGTGATAATCACCAATGTTTTATAAAGAAAATCGTTCATCTTCGGTATTTCGTCATACTTTTGAAGACACTCCGGCTCATCTCTCTTTAAATATTCGCGTAATCTACGAAGACCTTCGTAACGCGTGATCTTATTTTGCTTCACGTTTTCGAAGGAGACGAGTTTAACTTTCGTAAAGGATACCAGGGAATGGAGCGCCTCCGTATTCGCCTCCCTATACGCAACAGAAGAATATGAGAAGTGTCCTGTCGATCTATTTCCTCAACTATATATTCAGATTTGCTGAAAAACACCACAAGAAGACAAATATTCTAGTTGCAGCTCATAACGGCGGTAAGTTTGACAATCAGTTTGTTTACAGCAAACTGCTTGCCAGACCTGCCGTCCATTCCATATCCTCCAACCCTGTGAAGCGCGGAACCAAAATAATAACTATGACAGCTAACCACAATATCCATTTTAAGGACACGTTAATGTTTATGCCCTGTGCGCTGAAAAAACTCCCTAAGTGCATGGGCATTACAGGTGAGCTTTCTAAAGGATTCTTTCCTTACCGTTTTCTTACCCTCGAGAATATAAATTACAAGGGAAAAATTCCGGCTAAGGAAACCTTTGAGACACATTGCATGTCCGATAGTGAAAAGGCTGATTTTGATCGTTGGTACCAAACATTTAACGATAAGGACTACGATATCATGAAGGAATGTATTTCTTATTGTGAACAGGATGTTAATATTCTACGTCAATCCTTCGAGAAATTCAGGGGAATCTTCCTTAAGGATCATAAAGTTGACTGCCTACTTGATTGTTCCACCATTGCAGCATTATCATTCATGATATATAAAATGCACTATATGCCTGAAAATACACGGCCCATATAGGCCGCATGTGGATGATTCAAACTCATATGATGGTGAAATGGCTACGTTCAAAGTGAAATGTATAAGTGGCCTGGCGAATCGAAATACGGTGAATGGTGGCGAGCGTAATTTAAAAATCAAAATGTGGTGTGATTCAAGTATCTGACACGGGGTAATAAAGCTGAATTGCCGAAAGACTACGTGCCCTTTGACCTTAATGAGTTCTTATCGTCCCGCCAACTCAACGTTAATGAACAAATGATAGAACTGAATAACAGACGACCCCCTCCTCCAACTGGAACAACCATGAAGAAGATTGTCTTGCTCTTCCACGGTTGCGTATGGCATGGTCACCAAGCATGTAAGAAAGGATTAGAAAGTCTCCATGGCAAATCAAGTCTTGACAGGTACAGTACAACCATGAGGCAAGAAGCGGATTACAAGTCACAAGGGTATGAAGTAATTAGAATATGGGAATGCGAATGGACGAAAATGAAAAAAGAGTGTGAGGTCGCTGTTGTAAACAACAACGATGAAACACGAACTGAGAAGTTAGGTAGATATGTCCAGGCAATCGGAAATGAACTTGCAAATGCGAAACTAGAGGTAGGGGAAGCCTTGTACGGCGGCCGTACAGAACCCTTCGTCTATTACTATCCACCGACAGAAGGTGTTCAATTGAAGTATCTAGATTTCACTTCATTGTATCCTTTTGTCCAGAAAACAAAACCCTTTCCAGCAGGGACACCCACGAAACTCGTAGGTAGGGATCTTCCTACCATAGAAAAGTTCGTCCAAGAAATGAATTCCACTTATTTCGGTCTCTCGTATGTTTCGGTATTACCTCCTAAGACCCTGTACACTCCTGTTCTGCCTGCGCGATATGACAATCGGCTAATATTTTCACTTTGTAGAACATGCAGCGCATGTGGCTATGAAGGCAAATGCAGACATACGGATAACCAGCGTATGTTAAAAGGCGTATACTGCAGTCCAGAGTTAGAATTAGCTGTAAAGAAAGGCTATGAGATTAAAAAGATCCACGAAATATGGAAATTTACACCTTCAAATGACATATTCGGCAAATACGTTGAAACATTCTTGAAATGGAAGACGAGGCTTCGGGGTTACCGGATGGTATAACCGATAAAGACTGTGAAGAATTCTTTCAATACCTGCGGGATTTCAAGGACATTGAGGGTGTAACACTTGATCCAGACAATATTAAAAGTAATCCCTGGAATGCGTTGAGTATAGCTAAAACTTACCCCTCAACTAATATGGGGAAAATCAGCTCAACGTATCTAAAGAATGAAGACATCACCCATGAGTTACACAGGTCTGAACTAATGAAGAGAGCTGATCTGGTGGTGAAATATCATTGTGCTGATGATAAATACAGATAGGTTGAAGTCGCTACCACACTGCCTTCACTAATAAAACAGCAGCGCCACGAATGTAGTTGTTGTATCCTTTACCACCGTCACATTAGGGTGGAACGCCATATAATCTCCTTCGATTCCTCTTTAGGTCACCGTACTTTTACTGTGATATCGATTAGTTGTGCTCTCACAGCCCAAAGGTCATTATATTCCCTGATACTGGAAAATTCTCTAGGAAACCTGACGATAAATAGGCCTGAGAATATGATAGTTTTTAGTGCACCGTAACCTAAATCCGCGCCGAAGGCCTGGATAAAGAAGAATGACTCAAGTTATGCTTACATCTTAAAAGCCAAAGGATTAACTTTGAACAAAGACACCGAACACATAGTTAATTTCCAAGGCATGGCGAAGATTAACTTTGACAAGATGATTAAGGATGTCGAAAAAACTAAGAATCGTGATTGGATGGTCTTAAACGACGACAATCACTTCTACAACATGATTAAGGATACAGACGTAACTAGCTGTTACGCAAATGATGAGTGAAGATGATGAATCTTCACTTCACAAAGATATCCATAATCTAGATGACTCAGACCAACCACATGTAAATACCGAAAACCATTACCGCGAAGTTAAGGTTCCTGATATGAAAATGCGGGCTGATAAACTAGTAGGAAATGTCATTTTAATCAACGGTATTAAAAGGTTTCGCCATACATCAAATAAACGGAATCTTGTTCTAGGTAGTGCCCGCACTGTAGCACAGGGATATGATGGAACGTTAATTCCATTGTGTTAATTTCAATGTATAATTTTGATATATGTATATTTAATTTCAATGTATAATTTTGAAATATGTATATATTGCTAAAATAAAATATTTATTTGTATTACTCTTTCATTACCATTTTTATTTTTCTGGGTTGCCATTTTCTATTTTATTTATCTGTGTTGCCAATTATTGATTTTATTTATCTGGTTTGCCATTTATTGATTTTATTTTTGATTACATATATTTAAAGCGTAATATGACTGTAAAGTCATTGTCGGATGTGTGTGTGTGTGTGTGTGTGTGTGTGTGTGGTGCGGTGCAGTGTATGAGTGTAAGTGTATATGAGTGTAAGTGTATATGTGGTGTAAGTGTCTGTAGTGGAGTGGCGTTCCGTGGGAAAGAGTGTATGTTCATGGGTTAGTGTAAGTGTCTATGGAGATTGTGTGGTGTGTGTGTGTAGTGTGTGTAAGTTAAATAAGACATGCAGTAAATGGCACTAAGAATAAAATAGTAATAATAATACTGTAATATGGATGCAAAGAAAACATATGAGTTAAAGCAGTAAAAACATGACAGTGAAACATGAGTTAAAGCAGTAAAAAGTAAAAGTTCAAAAGTATACATTAACTCAATTATTGTGTTAGGTCACACTCTATTGATTTACTGATTTACGTTTTAAGGTATAATGTGAATAAATATATGAGTTAAAGCAGAAAACATATGAGTTAAAGAAAATGAAGTGAGCAAAACAGTAGCAACAGAAAGTTAGTGCTATAAAGCAGAAAGTTAAAACAGTAAAGAAAGCAAAGCAGTAAAGGAAAGCAGCTGGTAAAGAAAGTTAAAGCAGTGGTGCAGTAAAACAAAAGCATTATCATCCCTTAGGTGCTAGTAACACTCTATTGATTTACTGATTTACTGCTTTAAGGTATAAAATGTTAATAAATATATGAAATTTTACAATTGTAGTAAAATAAAAGGATTATATATCAGACACTCTGGATTTTTTCTTCTTTATATACAATTTTTAAAAATTTATAAATTAAAAAGCATTAAAGAAAAATGTATTAAAAAAAAATAATGTTAATAAATAAGTTTTAAACATAAATAGCTGTAATTTAGAGTTAAAGTTTTAGCTATGCAAATGTTTTAATAAAATTGCTTAAGCCATGAAATAAAAATGAATGACTCTGCGGTGTATTTGAATAGTTTTACATGATGTCATATATTTATCGTTTGCGTGGGAATATTGCGCCTGGTAGCACGCGGGCGGGTACAGGCTGGAAACCGCAGTGGTTCTTGTGCGTGGCTCCTTTTGTTACGAATGCGATTCCGACTCGCGGAACTTGTTAAAAACGCGACGATGGCGAAGACGATGAATTTGCGATTCAACCCGACGAAAACGACGATCGATTGAAAATTATGACGAAGATTAACAAACGCAATATGCTCAAATGGCGTAACGAAAAACAATATGTTGGAAAGAATAAAAGAGGTTCTCAAAATTAGGTTCTCAAATATCGTGAATATGGTAACAAATATTCAAAGTTCTCAAAAATTAAAGAAAGACGTAACAGACGGATGCTCCGCCATCCGGCTGGCACACATCTTCTTCAGCGGGTGCCAAAAATTACGCGATTAAAAGCCTCTGGTGCAGGTAGCTGAGCAAAAATGTCGAAAGAAAAAGCCACAGTAACAGCCACCCATTCCATTGCCCTGTAGGTGCAAGTTAGTCACAAGCAAAATATCCGCTCTAAAGCTTCACGCACTCACTTTTATACATCCATTTGTTCTACATGACCAAACCATCTTAATATATTCTCATTAATTCTCTCATTTATACCCTTTTACACACCACATGTACTTAGAATAAACTTATTCCTAATTTTATAAGTTCTTCTTACACCTAACACAATTCTGAGATTATCCATTTCGATAGCTTACACCTTTGATCTGTACCTATCATTCCACACCATACTTTCACCAAAATAGAGTAACACAGGTAACAACATACTCTCATGTAAAATCCTAGTACAGTCAAGATTTAGTCCCTTTGTATTTACCAAGGACCTACTCGCTCCAGCTACTTTTTCTACCACTAATAACTTTCCTACTACACTCAGCATCATCCGTTCCCTTTTCATCGAACATGCAACCTAAGTTTTTGAACTCACATAGTACTTGTTCCAATTGCTCACCATCCAAAACTAATTCTACATGGCGTCCTATCTTTATCTATCACTATCAACTTACTTTTATCCACATTCACTTTCAGACCTCTTCTTTTACATACCCAGCCAAATCCCTCAAGCAATCTACTCAGGCTTTCCTCTGATTCGCCATAAAAAACTGATCATCTGCATGCAATAAACAATGAACTAAATATTCAAGAACCAAGGTATTCAAATTATACATTTTTCAAATTAAAATATAATCTTCCTCATAACTTCTTTTCATGCTTTCAAATTAAGGCTAATTGATGATAATTGAGAACTTACTTGTTAGATCTCTCGATCCTCTCCTTGGCTTTCACAAGGAAAATTTTAATGGGATCAGCAATTTCGGCATTTGTCAACTTCGGATAATGATAACGTACAACATCTGGAATATATATATTATAGAGTTATATATAGCAGTATATATATATATATAGATATATAAAGATATATATATATATATATATATATATATATATATATATATGGTATGGCGTTATATATATAAGTATATATATATGTGTTGTTATTATTAATATATATATATATAAGTATATATATATATATATATATATATAAACTTCCTCTTTTTAACTTGCTTTTGACTTCAGAGGGTATATTTGGGGACTCAGAGAAATCGAACCCAAGGCCGCGAAGCATCCTGAAACCAGTGCCCCAACGAGTTCGCAGCCGTTTTAATTCCTTACCCCAGGAAGATAAAAACCGTGACAGCGCGAGATTGAACCAGCGTTCTCTGCAGTACGAGAGTCGGCGAGTCATATATATATATATATATATATTATTGTTATTATGCTATATATATATATATATATATATATATATATATGATTTGGCAACAAAAATGCGAAAGCGTTCACGGCGATAAATGCGAAAACGAAGCTAACACCCAACTGATGAACGAAGTACAATTGA
>JABUQX010091096.1:0-2500 GCA_015478945.1 Trachelipus rathkii
ATTAATACACATCCAAATACTTACCTGGACGACAGAAAATTGTTTCAGCTTCTTTCATAGAGAACAACCATCACTGAACCCCGAATCATATATATATATACTAATATATATATATATATATATAATAGATATATATATTATATATATATACTATATATAATATATAATATATTATATATATATATATATTATAATATATAGATAAATAATTATATTATATATATATATAAAATATATACTATATATATCAGATGTCGAATAGATACACAAACGGATCGATAAAATATTTTCGATAATATCGAAATCGAAAAGAGTCAGAAAAGCAGAAACTTAGTTTACCTATATATAAAATATATCATATAGTTACATTACAATAATACTATATACTATATATTATATAATTAACTAGATAATAATATTAATAATATTTATATATATTAATATATTACTTAATATTTAACTAACTTATTATCTATCATATATCATATAATAATAATAATATATATGTTCACTGCGTGTGTGTGTTGTTAGCTGATGTGTGATATGTGTGTTGTGTGTGATGTGTGTGTGTGTGTGTGTGTGTGTTCCGAACAGAGTGTGTGTTCGAACACACACAGCCCTGTGTTGTGCTGTAAGTAGAACAAAACCAACCTGTGATCAAAGTGTGAAGTGAGAGTCAATAGAAATGAGTAGGAGATTTCCTTTTTTTATATACATTTTGTAAAAGTGTATTTTGTATTCGGAGAAAATGAACTGATTTTTCGATTCAGGCTTTTCTATCAGAGTGGATTCAAATAAAATGTAAAGCAGATTCGAGTCTGAATTCGAATCTGAATTAAAATTCTCGAATCCAAATCCGAATCAGAGACGAATAGTGTGTGTGTATGTGCAGGTGCTCTGTGTATGTATGTGCAGTTGTGTAGGTATGTAGGTGTGTGTGTATAGGTGTGGGTGTGTGTGTGTAGGTTCTTTGTCACCATAAAGGCATAACAGATGTACGATTTCAAAAGAGAAAAACAAAGATGGCGCTCACTGCATCTGTCCAATTAAAAATAATAGTAAATGAAAACTAATTTCAATAACAGTGAATACGAAACGTGTTCGCGAACGCACGTGAGTGATCGCCAGGAAGAACAAGAACAATCCTTTCACGTCAGGAATTCAAGATACGGGTTTTACAAAAGACGTTATTTAATATGCTTGAAACGCGACTCGGTAGAATCGTCTCTCTCTCTCTCTCTCTCTCTCTCTCTCTCTCTCTCTCTCTCTCTCTCTCTCTTCTCCTCTCTCCTCTCCTCTCTTCTCCTCGCGCTCTTCCTCTCTCTCTCTCTCTTTCTCTGCCTCTCTCTCTCTCTCCCCATTCATTTCCACAAGACCCCGCGCCACCCGTACAGCTCGGTTTATAATATTTCCCAAAAAAATTTTTAGGAACGAGAAAAAGAGGAAATTTTTTGTTTTCTTGAATGAAAAAAACAAGTCGTTTTAGTATGAAAAAAAAAAAATAAAAAATATCAAAATACAAATTAAAACAAAGTACAAACAAAAACTCTTTTGTCTCTTTCGAGTTTCTTTGTTTTCTTCTCTTGATTCCTTGTCAAGTGTGTGTCATATTTGTGTGTTAAGTGGAGCTTCATATTTCTTGCCATGGAACCCATTTGTTATTCAGAATTTGTCGCAGATGTCGGACATAAATGTACGGAATTAGGACTGATATGATATATATATATATATATATATATATTATATATATATTAATATATTAATATATATATATATTATATATAATATATATATATATATATATATATATATATATATTATAATATATATATATATATATAATATATATATAATATTATATATATTATTATAATATTTATATATATATATATAGGGGCCTATATAATATATATAATATATATAATAATAATATTATATATATATATATATTATTATATATATATATATAATATAATATATATTATATATTATATATATATATAATTATATATATATATATATATAATTACTATATATTATAGATATATTATAGATATATAATATGAATATATAGGTCAGCCATCCCGAAAAAGATTCAGGCATGTAACTAGAAAACTTAACAGCTACACGAAAATTAAATATCATTTTATTAATCAGGGGACATTTTTTTAAAAGAAATTAAAAGAAAAAAAATAACGCTTTTTAAAAAATTAAAATCGTTAAAAATGTTGAAAAAATTTCAGTTTTATTGACAATTCGAAGATGCCGCTCACTACGACCGATGATTGAAAGTAGCCAAATGTTGAGCTTTTTTATTTTTTTTAACGAATACCCTCGGGTAAACAAGAACGATAGATAGAGTCGCGGGGTTCTCGGCACCTACCGCGGGGGACGACGAGAGGGGACGTTCGTCCCCCCCTCTGCCTCCGTCGGCCGAAACCCCCTAGAAGGAGATAAAAGAAAAAAATAATATTTCTCCAATTATATTATAAAGGACAGA
>JABUQX010091097.1:0-21847 GCA_015478945.1 Trachelipus rathkii
GTATCTTACATAATGATTTATAACCATTACTATTATGATAATCAAAGAGACGTGACAATCAAAAATAAATCAATTATCTCATATGCAAATCAATTCGATAAGGTTCAATTTTTAATCATCGCCTCTCAGTGAACAGGTGCTGTACTCTGAGAGTACATCTCTCATAACCGGATGCGAGGCGAAACCCTTTATTTTGACTAGGGACTGGAGTGCCGGAGCCCTGGAGGTAGAAATTTTGGTGTGGCGTAGATCTTAGGAGCCGTGATGACCTGAGTACGAGACGAAATTTATTTATAGCGGGACCTGCGAGTCCTCGAGTCGCATAATAAAGAGTAGCTGCCTGAGCTTACCGGCAAATTACATCAATATTATTAATAAATTATTTATTTTATTACTTCAGGTTTATATATTATATATATCTTTCTATATATATATTATATATATATATTATATATATTATAAATATATAATTATATTATATATATTATTATTAATATATATATTATATATTTCTATATCTATTATATATATATTATATTTTAATTTAATTTAATTTGTTATTATTATTAATCTAATTATTATTATATCATGTATATATAATGATCTACTATTCATTAATTATTATATTATATATATATAGTTTTATTTTATATAATATATTATCAATATATTAGTGAATCACCTTCAAATTCTTATATTTCTAATCTATATTTATCAATTATTAAATATTATTATTAAATATTTATATATATATAATTATATTATATATATTAATAATATATATTTATTATATATATATATATATATATATTTATATATATATTTATATATTATATATATTATATATAATTATATATATATATATTAATATATATATTATTATATATATATATATATTAATATATATATTTACTTTTTTTCAGAAATTTGATTATGTATATTTATTATCAATAATAAAAAAGGGTTCGGTAATTCTATATATATGATACAACTTTAATTTAATATAAGTTTATTATCCTTTACGAAATCAATTATAATTAGTACCCAAACTCTAAACTTAATCGAAACCACCCTTGATTTTTTACAAAATATCAGTTGTTAACACTGATGTATAAGACTTTTATTCGTCAAATATGAAATAGTTACCTTATATTTCTTTTATATACAGTTGATATTTGTGAACTTAGTTAGTTATTCAATCATTTTGCACAATAGAGTCTAACCTAACTTACTCTAGTTTAACTCATGGTGACGTCACTAATTATACAATATATAACTTAATGATCCTTTAAATTTAAATAATTTAGCGTTAAACATTTAAAACACTATCATCCAGACATTGCTGCAATTGTTAAAAGAAAGGTGAAGCTAAAGGTAATTATCAATATAGTGGAATTAATCCTTTAATTTAATCAAATATACTACAGGCTTAAATGATCGAATCTTTTTCAAGTATGCTACGTTGCATTCTTTCTCTTAAACTCTATAATGTGATCAAATTATTCAAATTACATAATTATTATTATTTTATGGTTGTTTATATAATATAGTTTAGTGGTCCCATTATAGTTTTAATTAACTTTGTATGTACTAAGGATTTAAAGCACTGTGTGTTGAGACATGGCTTTAGATACTGGAAATAATTAATAATAAGTTTGATAAATATAATTGTTATTAGTTTAAATAAGTTATTTAAAATAAACAAAAAAATAAGTTTAAAAATTGCATAAAGGGACGTTTTGTGCATTTAAAAATGGATACTTACACATATCTCACATGGGTACTTAATTTAATGCTTTAAATAATATTTGTCAATAATTTTATATATGTGGACGAAGATAATAACAATATATTTCTAAAACGTTAGCAGTAAAAGAAAAAATACTCAACATTTCAGCGATATATTCAAGAATTTGTTATTGACATCTTAAAAGAATTCGAAATAACAAGAGAAGTAATTAGCTAGTTACGATACGCATCAACATGATCCAGTACATGAAAATTAAATAAGGACAATGAGGGTGAAGAATAGGAAGCTGGTAAATGTGATACTGATTTTATTGAATGTCAAAACGAAGAAGTAATAGTTATTTTCAGAATGAACTTGATAAAACTATGAAAAGACTATGTTCCGATGACGTTAACATTGCACACATGAGATGTGGAGTTCATACTTTACAGTTAGCAGTGCGTGATGATCTCCACAATACTCATAGAGAAAATCTTATAAGCAGGGCGAGACATAGAAAGAGCAGCACGTATACCCAAATTAATGAAGTTTCTAAAAGAACCAAGTTGCAAAAAGTGACAATCTTAGGCAAGAGACAACATGGGGAAGTACACGTCTTATGCTCTAAAGGCTCCTGCAACTAAAAGATTATAGTAATAGTATGATGGCTGCCGTACCTCTGAACTTTCTCTCTCCGACAGTCAGTGTGAACAAAATAGAAACCCTCAAAGAATTATTAAAATACCCATATTTTACAAAAAAAAAAAATTCATCAGATGACTTGATTGTAGGAACATTTTATTGAGAACGGATTTAACAGATCACCAAATAAATTCCATGAAAAGAAGGGAAAGAATGTTATCTGAAAATAAAATATTTTTTGTCGACAATCTTTGTTTAGAATCTTTCCCCAAGAACTGATGATCTGATATTTAAAGCTAGGAGTGTTCTTTGTGAACTATGACTTAAAATGAATAAAGCTATCGAACAGAAATCTGGGCCGGAGTTAGATAGTTCAGCAGTTTAGGAATCCTCGCTTGTAGAATTTTGTCAGATGAAGATGAAGAAGTCAAATTTGCGCAGATAATGGGAAAAATTGGAGCATGCAGAGAAGCGATTTGAAAAACTAAAAAAGACAATTTACTAGTAAAAGACATTCAACCTAAATATCCTCTAGAAAAATAAAAAGGTAGAATTCCATAAGTCATTAGATGGAATAATGAAAATCGACCGGAAAATCAAAGTTATCAGTAAAGAGGCAATCAATGCTATCCTAAAATTTTTTGCAAGATGCCGCTTGCACAATTATCAGTTTTGCCTCCTATTCAAGTGAATGTTTGAGAGCTTATTTTCTGCTTTAAAAATAATAACTCGGATCTAGGACATCGTAAAGGAGGATTTTATCAGGTTTTATTTCTAAGAAAAATCGTTTTGAATAAAATTTTATATACATATGGCGGGCTGTCAAAGAGAACATTATTTTAAAAGTTGGAAGAAAAGTGATATATAAATATATATATTATATAATATATATATATATATATATTATATATATATATATAATATATATATATATATAATATATATATAATATACGGTAATATATAAATATATATATATATATATATATATATTATATTATATATAATATATATATATATATATATAATATTATTCTATAATATATATATATATATATATTATATAAATATATTATTATTACGTATATATATATATATATTGATATATATATATATATATATATATATATATATATATATATATAAAAATATATATTTATATATATTATATATATATATATATATATACGGTATATATAATATATATATTATATATATATATATATAATATATATATATATTATAATATATATATATATATATATATATATATATAATATATATAGTTATATATATATATTTATATATAAATATATAATATATATATTATTTCTGATACCGTTGGATAAAGACGTGTTTGGAACAGAAGATATATAAAGAATTCAACTGGGGAAGAATTACGAAAGAAAAGAAAAAGGAACTTTTGGAAAGTAAAGTTCTCAAGAGATTAAGGCCCGTATTTACGAATCAACCTTGAAAAACGTCTTGACTTTCCGTAAAGGTAGCCTCAGATAAGCATTCCTCCACTGCATAAGAATCTTAAAAAAAATTTGCTATTTATAAACCACCCTTTCCTTTAATCGAGAGCTACTTATCGAAGACAGTTTTCAAGGAAAAACGTCATCATATTTCATGACGTCAGAGACCAATAGCCAATGAACACAAAGTAAATGAAACTAGAACAAAATAAAAGTATATTATATATTAATTTTATTTTGTAAATTTAAAGAAATTAAAAGAAAAAAAATTAAATGAAATAATCTAAACGCGTTTAATAAAAATACTATGAGAATTGAAGATGTGTTGCTTCACACTTATTAGTTCCAGTTGCTTTGGTTGGCATAGCCTTAGGCTGAACGTAGCCTAGCTACGAAATTATGAAAAATTATAAAAATATCATCTGCGCTCCTTACACTAAAGTTAGGTCCCGGTCGAAGGTTGCACGCTGCCTATTTCTCTGGTGTGAGCCTAATTATGTGGTTTTTGGGTATTTTCTTGCACGAAAGTATATATTTGACAAAATCATTTACATAATAAATGCCAACAAATGATATAAATTAAATAATAATAGCGACAAATTGTACAATAAAAAAAACAAGATGGCTGCCGCTCGGAAAACAAAATCTTAAGGAGAGTTCAAGGTTGGTTCAGAACTACCTTGACTAAGGAAGAGATTTCGCCAAGTATTTTGCGACGTCAAGGCTTCCTCACGGAAAAAATTTCTCAAGGATTGTTCATAAATTTGAATTTACGTTAAGGGAGGATTCTGAAGGAACACTTGACGAAAGGAAGAGAAAAGGCTGGTATGTAAATACGGCCCTGAGCTCTTGACGAAGTGAAAATTTTATTACACTAAATGATAAAATTATTTTATTTTATGATTTTAAAAATTTGAATTGTAGATATAAAATATGAATTGTGATTGATAAATGGATAAACTGTGAAGTGGCATAATTACTATTTTATGTACTTTTTTGGACTCTTATTTTTTACTGAGGTTTCTTTTGTTTTACTTGAAGAAGACATTCAAGGATCAAGGATTTCAGTTACATTTAGCAAAGGAATAAAAGCAATAAATAAAATATAAGCAAAAGTGTTGCGGGAAATTTAGCATCAGGATAATATAATCTTTCTGAGGTTTCCTACTGTATCATACTTTGTCTACTTGAAAATTCAAATCAAGGTTTTCAGGGCAACTTATTAGGAAATTATATATTTGAAATTAGATACTTGTGTAGGAAGAAAATCAACAGGGTAGATTAATAGAAAATTTGAGACCTCTGTGATTAAGAAGAGTGTCTACCATTAAGGTAGGAAGAGACTTACAAAGGAACGTATACATCGTAATCAATATCGACCTTTGAGAAGAAGAGAAGTTTCTTCAACTATTGTATTTATAAAATTCGTAAACGAAAACATTAAGTTAAGATTTATTAATATTTTTTATATAATTTTAGGGTATTTTAGGGTGTGTTTGTTTGAGCGGGGTTTGGAGCTTGAGGTATTGGGAAGTGCCTCAGGTTGTGGGATCCCAGTAAACGTGCAGCCTAATTTAGTGTGGGAATAGAAGAAAGTAGAGTGGTGAATAAGAGGGTCAGGATTAAGGAGAGTAAGGGAGAGTAAAGAGATAGGATGGGCAAAAGAGAGTAGATTAGAGTGGGTTGTATGAATGTGAGAGGGATAAATGAGGATCTGAAAAGGGAAGAAGTGGGGTTAATGTTTGAAGAAAAAAGGTTGGATGTGTTAGGGTTGACAGAAACTAAGCTGAAAGGATAGAAGGAGATGGTCTTTGGAAAATTTAAGGGTAGGATTTCGGGGGTGAACGAGAGAGTGAGGGCGAGGGAAGGGGTGGAAATAGTTATGAGGAAAGAGGTGTGGGATAAGGTAAAAGTGTGCAAATAGGTGAATTCGAGAATAATGTGGGTTAAAGTGAAATTTGGGGGGAAATGTGGGTTTTTATATGCGCGTATGCACCAGTAAATGGAGCGAGGGAGGAGGAGAGAGGAAGATTTTGGAGTGAGTTGAATGAATGTTGGGAAAGTTTCGGGGTTAATGATAAAATTTGTTTATTAGGAGATTTGAATGCAGGAGTGGGAAGAGAGGAGATGGGGAGAATTATAGGTCCATTTGGGGTAGGGGAAAGGAATGTTAATGGAGAAAGTCTGTTAGAGTTATGTGTTGATAGAAGATTGATAGTTGGAAATACGTGGTTCAAGAAAAGTGAAAATCATAAGTATACATGGAAGAGTGAGATAACGGGGGGGAGGGCGTTACTGGACTATGTGTGTATAAATAGACATATATACATATTATATATATATATATTCAGAGGGGCAGGTAGGGGGTTATCTGATCACTATTTGGTGGTTGCTAGGTTAAGGGTAGGGGAGAGGTAACGGTTAGAGAAAGAGAAAATAAGAGGAAAATAGAAGTCATTAAGGTGGAAAAATTAGATGAGACGTTGTGTAAGAGCGAGTTTAGGAGGGTTATGGAGGTTAGGTGGAGGGACGTGAGAGGGACGGAAATTAGGGATGTGGAGGAGGAGTGGAAGAGATTTAAAGAGACAATTTGTGAAGAAGCCAGAAGGATATGCGGAGTAAAAAAGGTGGGAGCAAGTAGAAGGAAAGGAAGTGAATGGTGGAATGAGGAGGTGAAAGAGTTGGTGAAAAAGAAAAATGAGGTCTATGTGAAATGGTTGGGGAATAGGAGAAGGGAAAGCTGGGAGGAATATAGAAGGGTTAAAGTGGAAGCAAAGAGCGGTGGAGAGGGCGAAAGAATGCAAATAATGAATGGTGTAGAAAGGTGACAGAAAATTTGAAACAGGAAGCAAAATATTCTGGAAAGAAGTAATATAAAATGGAGAATAGAAGAAGGGAGGGGTTAGGGGAGGTTAAGGGAGGGGATGCGGGAATGGAATAGGAGGGAAGATGAGTGAGGAAAAGATGGGTGGGAATATTTAGAGGATTATGAAATTGAATTGGGTGGAAGCAGATGAGAGTTCAAAGGTGAGGTTGGGGGGTGAAGAGGGACGGGAAGGAGATATGGAAATACAAGAAGAAATTATTAGGGCGTTAACTAAAGGAAAAAAAGGAAAGTTCACAGGTCTAGATGGTGTGAGTATGGAAATGTTACAGATGGGAGGCAGAGGGGTGGAGGAATGGCTGTACAGGTTATATAATTTATGTTGGAGGAAGGAAGAGGTTCCACAGGATTGGGAGGATGGTTGTTTGGTTCCCCTGTATAAAGGGAAAGGGAATAGGATGGAGTGTGGTAATTTATAGAGGTATTTGTCTTTTGAGTGTAGTAGGGAAAGTGTATGGGAGAATACTAATTGAGAGGGTGAGAGATTTAACGGAAGAGAGAATGGGGGAAGAACAAGGAGGATTTAGGATGGGAAGGGGGTGTGTGGATCAAGTGTTCACAATGAAGATGCTTGTGGAGAAAGGTTTAGAAAGGAAAGGGAAGGTGTATGGGTGTTTTTTTAGATCTGGAGAAAGCATATGATAGAGTGAAGAGGGGTGAATTATGGAGGGTGCTGGAGGAATATGGAGTAGGGGGTAAATTAGGTAAAGGTATTAGGGCCTTTTATAGAAATAGCAGAATGTGTGTGAGAGTATTAGGAGGGGAGAGTGAGATGTTTAGAGTGGAGAAAGGGTTGAGACAAGGATGTGTGATGTCACCGTGGCTTTTCAATTTATTTATGGAGAGTGTCTGCAGAGGAATGATGAGGGAGGGGAAAGGGGTGGAATTGATGGATAGGGGTGATAGATGGGAAGTGAACATGATACTATTTGCGGATGATACTACCTTGGTGGCGAAGGATTCAGAAGGGTTGTAGTATTTGGTGAAGGAGTTTGAGAGAGTGTGTGGACTAAAGGGTCTTAATTAATCCAGGTAAGAGTAAAGTGTTAAGTGTTTGAGGAGGAGGAAACAGATAGGGGATGGGGTTAGAGATTAGTGTAGGAGGTGTAGTACTGGAAGAACGTAAACGGTTTTCAGATATTAGGGATGGATTTGGGTAAGGAAGGAGGGAAGAGGAAGAGATAGATCATAGGTAGGAGAAGGAATAGAGCATTGAGTGGTTTTGAGGGAATTATGAAAGGGGGGGATTTATCACTGAGAGTTTATCACATAAACTCAAGATAAGTATGTTTGAAAAAATTTGTGTTCCAGCGGTACTATATGGGTGTGAAACATGGGGGTTGAATGCTAGGTCCAAAAAGAAGTTGGAAGTGTTTGAGATGAAAGGGTTGAGAGCGGTATGTGGGGTTAGTAAAAGAGAGAGGATTAGGAATAGGGTAATAAGAGAGAGATGTGATTGGAAGAATGGTTTGGTGAGAAGAGCGGAGTAGGGAATGTTAAGATGGTTTGGACATCTGGAGAGAATGGGGGAGCAGAGGGTGGTTAGGAGAGTTTTGGAGGCGGAGGGGATAGGAAGGAGAGGAAGGGGGAGACCAAAGAAGCAAGATGGATGGATGGAATGAAAAGGAAATCGTTGAGGAGAGAGGAATGAGGGTCGGAAGAAGGTAGGTGTGTTGGCGAGAGTATAGAATGGAATGAGAGGAGGTGGATGAGGGGCGTGAGATGAAAGGAAATATTATTAGAGCGAAGCTGCACGTACCACTAGTACCCTCTGTACGCTACTATGCGGTGAATAAGTGCAGTAGAATAATAATAATAGGATATATATATATATATGTATATATATTTATGGTATTATATATATATATATATATATATATTAATATATAGTATATAATATATATATATATTTTGTTTTTTGCACTATCTATATATGTCATTTATATAGGTGGTTGATTATTGCGTATATATATATATATATAATATATATATAATATATATATATATATACTTTATATATATATATATTTATATATATATTATATAATATAATATAATATATATATATATATATATATATAATATATATATATATATATATATATATATATATAATTATTTATATTTATATTATTATTATATATATATATACTATATATCGTATATATATATATTACTTATATATATTATATATATATATATATTATATATATATATATATAATATTATATAATATAATATTATATATATATAAAATTAATATATATCATTACTATAATATATATATATATATATATATATATATATATATATATATTCATTATACAAATCACGTTTTGATAAAGATGTATATATGTTCAAGGCTCATGGTTCAACGGAGGAAAAATTAGTTAAACTTTAGTATAATCTAAAATATTGATTTTTATTCTTTTTTAGAAAAAAAATATATTAAATTAATATTACGTAACTGTACAGGCAGTTCAAAGAGGAATTATATTAAATTTAGGAAGAAAGTGAATGATTCCTTTTCTGTATTTCTTAAATTCGTTATTTCTATAATATTTTCCTAAGTTTTAAATTCTAAGCTAATAAAGATGTCATTAACAAACATTTAATTTCATCATACCCTCATAATTTTTTGGTATCAGAATTAATGGATTTCATGACTGTTAAATGGAGAATGGAATTATAATAGGGGTCGAGCCGGAGTCCGGAGCCGAACAATTTTGAAATGCGGAGCCGGAGTCGGAGCCCGGGGTTATTTTAAAATGCTGGAGCCGGAGGCGGAGTCGGAGTCGGTATAATTCTGAGCCCGGACGGAGTGTCGGGTAATTTTAAAATGCTGGAGCCGGAGTCGGAGCCGGAAAAAAATTTGCCGGCTCCGCAGCCCTGCCTCAAGCTACTGCCAAGTATGAAGAATATCAAACTAGATTTAATTTACCACAGCACAGATTTATCAGGATGTACAAACCAGATGTAATAGCCAGTATTATATGCTTTCAAAAAATTTTGAAACAAAAGACTGCTCCATTTCATATAGCAGTGACTCATTCAAAACCTTCATTGCTTGAACAACGGAACAGTTCTTGAAAATTGCTAAAAAATACTTAAAAATTTTGTTAATTATACAAATTTATTGAGCCACAAGGAATCAGTGGCATCGGCAATAATCCCAAATATGAAAGTGATTTGCAGTTTTTTTTAAAAGAGTCAGAAAAAAGGACTATTTGAGGGACTTGGGTCTACAGTATCAGCATGGAAAAATTCAGTAAAAAAAGATTCAGCATTTACTTTACTGATAAGAATCTTGTGCTTGCTACCTATCTTGGTTCACGCTTTAAAACTACATTCTTTGAGGATGAATCTAAGAATAAAAAAGAGGAGGATATTCTTAAGTCAATGGACTGTGCGAAGATATATGTTGTTAAAGGAAAGGAAAAACAGTTTCCACTCACTTTAAACCAATCTTCGATTCTTCTCATTTATCACCAGCAATAGACGAAAAAGGTGAATATGAGATAATTAGTTTTAACTTCAGTTTTGAAAGCTGTTTTTTCGAATTTAAAGAGAAAAATACTTTAAAAACAGCAAAGAACCTCATTCCTAAGGAGAAAGACACATATTTTGAAAAAAATTGAAGATGTTAATAAAGTACGGAATCGGCCATATAAAAATATGAAACAATTAAAAATTTCTGAAGTCTCTTACAATGGTGGTCATCGAATAAAAGGTACCTTTCAGCATTTGGGTGTCCTTGCTAGAAAATATTTAAGCTCGCCCCCCTTTTCCGTGGAAAGTGAAAGATTCTTCAGAATTGGAGGATCAACTTATTCTCCTAAAAAAGATCGGATGCATTCAGAAACGGGAGAAATGTTAATGTATTTTTGCACTACAATTTAAGAGTCATGCTTTGATACAAGTAATAATGATAATTTTGCTTCAAAATCTTACTTTAGTAAATTAAAGAAGGAATTTTTTTAAACAAAAAATGACAAAGATTTTCTTTATTGTAAGATTTTTAAATATTGCTATTATTTTTCAGTGGTTAAATAAATAAAGGTAATTACATTATTTCTTTATGCAAAGATAAAATATATAGAGAATTCTTTTAACATTATTTATAAGGTTTTAAATTATCTAAAAGTAGTTGATTAGCAAATTAGGCATACATACTGTATATATATATATATATATATATATATAGTTATAATATATATATTATATTATATATTATATATAATATATATATATATATATATATATATATATATATTATTATAATATATATTTTATATATATATATATTATTATATATATATATATTATTTATTATATATATTATATATATATATATATATATATTATATATATATATATATATATATATAATATATATATATATATATTACAGTTGTCACCACCACTCGCGGGGCAGAGCCTATTCAGAGAGGGGGGTGTTGCACACCAAAAGTTTCATCCGCTAGCGCAAATTACGCAGATGAGCACAGACGCAGGCTTTAAAGTGAGGGAGATTAAATTCAGCAGGAAACACAGAAAATGGAAGAGAATTCTACAGAACAGAGGTGGCCAGGGAAAGAAGGTTAGCAGCGCAGCCGAACTAGCCTGGGAGTTACCAAGATCCACACAAAACTCGTGCGCAGACACAGCGCCCCATGTGCTACGAGGGCGTCGTAAAGGTGGTGGTACGCCAGCGGTAAGTTCCCTCGAACACCTTCCGCTGTGGTACCTATAGAAAAGAGATAAAGGCTCCAACATCCGCGCGCAAAAATTAGAGGGTCAAGTGAACTGGAAAGTACAGACCAGTTTATAAGCCTTTTGTTTGACTCGACCTTGTCCAAAAGCCGGGTGAAACCAAGCCCCCAGATATGGAACAGTACCTCCATAACAAGGCGGATGAAGACACTTGTAATAGCTGGAGTAACTGAGAAGAGGAAAAAAGTCTCGCAGTCTAAACAGAACTTCCAATTCTTTGAGGCCGCCTAGCAACCATTGTGATGTAGGTTTCCAAGACATTTTTTTTGTTTATGTTAGGGCCAAGGATGTTTATATTGTCATCAGGAGAGACGATGAACCGTCGAAGATATAAAAAGTTAGAAGGGTGTTTTAAGTAGAGGGGATTTGTAGAAATTGAGTTTTTAAAAGAATTGAATTTCAAGGTTGAAACGACCCCAATCGGAAATTCTATCCAATCAGCGAGAATACAATCGGAAAGATTAAGAAACGAAGAGGCAATTCTAGAAGTAAAAGAGAGCAGGAATTGAAATAAGTTGAAGAGTGAAGGGTCGAGTCATCGGCATATGAGTGGTTAGAGTTAGATGTGCGCAGGGTGAGAAGGATCATTAATGAAAAGTAAGAAAAAAGTAGGAGATAAGACAGAACCCTGAGGACACCACTATTGACAGAAAAGCAAGAAGAAGTCGCCCCATGCCACAGCCGATATTGAGCGACTTGAAAGAGAGCTAGACATAAGTAACCAAGAGAAGGAGAACCCAAAGGAGGGGAGCTTGGAGAGCAGCGACTCGTGCCATACCCGGTCAAATGTTTTGGATATGTCAAGCGCCACCACGCAAGTCTCCCCGTATTTCCTAAGAGCGAAAACCACAAATCGGTTAAATAGTATAGCATGCCACTAATTGGGCTTCATCGTCGAAAGCCCTAACTGGTGAATCTAAAGAAGAGAATGAGATTTCATATGATCGAGAAAGTGAGAATCAAGTGTAAAAGATCTTAAATAGTATAAGTGTCAAGAGCTAAAGGGCGATAATTAGAAGGATCAGAGGGCCTTCCTTTTTCGGACAGGTTGGACATGTGCGTGCTTCCATCACTGAGGGAAAGTGCTAGTATTGAGACATAGAGAATATAGTTGATCGAGGGGCGGTGTTAGCACGTAAGCACCATTCCCTCAAAACTCGGGGGAGGATGCCATCCGGGCCACCCGCTTTCCTAACGTTCATTATATCTCAGGTAGCCATGCACCCAATCAAATGTAATCACAAGCAAAGACATAGGACACCTGAGAGGAGAAGGGGAGGAGGGGAATGCCAGAATCGTCCAAGGTTGAGAATTAGAGGAAAATAAAAGGCCGAAGAGTTTATCCTTTACATCCAGTGTTAATTACTGCTCCATCAGACGAATAAGAAAGGGAAAGAGAATTACTGAAGTTGTTGGAGATACTTTTGGAAAGGTAAATAGATTTATCGATATGAGAGCTAAGGAGGTTAGCGCACTTCGTTTGATGAAAGCCCGCTTTTGCTTCGTCGAAGAGTATCCCTGCAACGATTTCTAGATGAGTGAAAATTAGCGAGAGTGATAGGAAACGAGAATTTTTCCACTACCGAAACGCGCTGTCTCTAGCCTGAATGGCACAGAGAACAAGCACAATCAAATCATGGATTATGAGGAGAGAAGATTTAGTCGAAGAAGGAATGAACCTTCTCATCCCGTCAACGATTACAACTCCCACCTTGTCGCAGAAACCGAAGCGTCACCAGAGTCAAAGCAATCATTGTCCAATTATAGTTACGTAGAAGCGACGCAAGCCCCCGAAATCAGCCCGATCATAGTGCCAGAAAAAACGCATAGGGCCAGGATGGAGCTGTTGGAAAAAAGTATAAAATTAAGAGATATAAGGTTTGGGTCAGATTTACCAATCGGAGCGAAGGTATTGTATTTATAGAGAGAAGGACTTGTGGTGAAACATATGTCAAGTGTGTTCAAGAATTGGTTGGGACGATCCGGAATGTGTGTAGGTTCTTTGATTAGTTGCTCTAGATCGTTGAGAATGCTGAATGATTCGGCCTCCTCCCCACCTGAATCAGTATGAGACCCACAACCACTCAAGTGTTGTGTACATTGAATTCCCCTAAATAGAGGACCTCAGTATTTGGATGAGAAGATAATAACAAGTCTCGTGAGAAGTAGTAAGATATTCAAAGAGAAAGAGTGAAAATCTGTTCTGTTAGGAGAACAGTAGCAGAAGCACAAGATTATTGTAGTAGAAGGAAGAAAGATTTTGAGCCACAGAACATCAAAGTTAGGAGATTCGAGATTCACGAGACGTGTTACAGGAGTATTAATGTTTACATAGGCACACATTAATTATATATATATTATATATATATATATATTATATAATATATATATATCATATATATATATATATATATATATATATATTTATATATATTTATAAATATATATATATATATATTAAAGAATTGGAATACGGAATCGGCCTTTTTGACTGGTATCGGGTAATCGGAATCGCAAATCGGCTGGACAATTTGGAATCGTCCTAAAAACCATCACTAAATATATATATATTATATAATATATATATTATTATATATATATATATAATAATATAATTATATATATTATATATATATATATATATATACATATTGTGTTATATTATTATATATATAATTAATATATAATTATTTTATTTTTTAAGTGCTATTTATATATTAAATATATATATATATATATATATAATATATATATATATATATATATATATATATATATATATATATAGTATATATATATATTTATATATATTATAAATATATATATATATATATATATATATATATATATATATATAATATATATAATATATATATATATATATATATATATATATATATATATATATATATATATATAGTATATAATATATATATATTAAGTTGGAAGCTTGTACAGTTATTTACCGGAATGGAAAAAAAGTCCAGAAGGAAACTGTTTTCATAAGAGGCACCACGATAAGAGTTATTATTTTTCCAGACAAGATTAAAAATAATCCGATGTTGGAGATTATGAAGAAGATGAAAACGGGTAAGAATCTTCTGTCAGTTTTTAGCATTCTGTTTATTTTGTCCCGTATTTTTGCTGTTGTCATAACGCCACTATTGCTAAAGAAAGTCATAAAGGTATTAAAGATTTGACGTCATTTACATCATCCATTCCATCAATCAATCTGAACGTCACGTGACCTGCCTACTCAACCATTATGATAGAGTTTAATATTAATAGCGAAGTGAGGCAGGGATGTGTTATATCTTCATGTCTATTTCATTTGTATGTTGATGGTGATGAAATAATTAAAAGTAAATTTGACAGAGGAGAGTGTTAAAACGATGGAGAATGGAAGAGAGTGGTGTGTGAGTCTTGTTTATTGTATTCAGATGATTTGACTTCGTGTGTCAAATCAGAAAGTTTGAGAGGAATGGTAGAGGGGTTTTGGTAGTGTGTAAAAGGGGGGGTTTAAAAGTAAATGTTGCTGAAAGCAAGGTGTTGGTAATGAATGAGGAGAGCCTGTGGTGAGAAATCTTTTTTTTTTAATGGTAGACAACTGGAACAAGTTTCGGAGTTTAAGCATATAGGCTATAAATTGAATGAAAAAGGGAAGGATGATAGAGCTTAGTAGAAAAGTTGTGGTTGGAAAGTGGCTGATGTAATGAAACTCTTGATGAATACAAGCGGACTAAGTTTTGAGTGTTCGGGTTCTGCTTGGTATGTTGCTACCAGCATTGTATAGTGTGGAATAGTTGTATAATAGATCACCGCGCAAATTGAACCTGGGTCCCACAGTTGAAGACGCGTAGTGCTTAGCCACCACGCCACGATGAGTGCAATCTGTTCAGATGGATAATTTAATGGCTTGTTAGGTGACGAAGAATTGATAAATGATAGACGTATTGGGTTCTATGGTGTGAGAAAGATGAGAAGATAACAGAGTAGTATGGTAGTTTTGTCATGGAAATGGTGGATGATCGATTTGATTAAGCTAATGTATAGTGGTGGAGTGTGTTGAAGCGACGTCTCTGGAGATGAAAACGTGTGAGTCAGTAAAAGTGTTTTGGGAGGCTGTCGTGCACAGTCTTAACCTGTCCAGTAGGCACCTCCTCTCAACGGACTCCCTCTTATAAGCAACCAACCATTTTGGGCATAACAGCTATTTTTTTGCGTTGTCCTCCTGTACTTATTATCTTTCAAAAATATCATAATCAGAATTATTTTCCTAACCAGAACAGATTTGTAACATATATATATATATATATATATATATATATATATATATATATATATATATATATATATATATATATATATATATATATATATATATATATATATATATATATATTGATAAGGATAAACTGCAATACACGCAGTGTTAATAGGTATTGATAAAAATACCCCCTAAGTATTTCACCCTGCTGGGAATCGAACCTGGACCCTAGCAGATATACGTGCAAGTGTTTGACCACCAGACCACGATGAGCTAAAAGAAGAACTCGACAATACTTCCTATGGTGAATATTCGCACCCACCAAGATAGGACATGTCGCGCTCTTCCTGCTCACACTCGGGCGTGGGGCCACACAGGGTACCGTACAAGGGGAAAAATACTTAGTAGCTGGGGTGCATATTTTATTGATAAGGATAAACTGCAATACACGCAGTGTTAATAATAAAATACCCCTTAAGCATTTCACCCTGCTGGGAATCAAACATGGACCCTAGCAGATATACGTGCAAGTGTCTGACCACCAGACAATTCGATAGACCTTATTCATTATTTTATTAATTTCATTTAATTTTATAGCAGAGTAGAAAGGTTAGGCCAGATTTTATTGTTTCGTGCATGATTCTAAATGATCCAGATAAAGTAAAAAAAATGTTCAAGTATATTTACCGTGGAGTAATACTATTATGTGTGTGTGTGTGTGTGTGTGTAATGTGTGTGTGTGTTGTATTTATTATTATTATTATATTTATTATTTATTATTTATTATTATTTATTATTTATTTATTATTTATTTGTATTTATTGTTATTATTCTTATTCTTTATTCTTTATTTCTTCTAGTAATCTGGATATTAATTCTTTTTTACTTTATTCTTTATTCATTTATTATTTTTTAACATTCTTTCATTATTCATTATTCATTATTATTCATTATTATTATTATTATTATTATTATTATTATTATTATGTGTGTGTGTGTGTGTGTGTGTGTGTGTGTGTGTGTGTGTGTGTGTGTGTGTGTGTGTGTGAGAGGGTTTGAATGGCATTGGGTTGGAAAAGATTGAACGAGTTTCCTTTGTATGGTGATTTGTAACATCAATTCAACCAGAAATAAAAGATTTTCAATATATATATATATATATATATATATATATATATATTATATATATATATATATATATATATATATATATAATATATATATATATATATATATATATATATATATATATATTATATATACACACACACACTTGCTGGGTGATATTCCAATGTTTGACAGCGTCTTTAAGTCCATATACAGTCTTCTGTAGTTTCCATACTTTATTAGTATTAGCCTCTATAGGAGGTTTCAGATATACCTCTCTCGTTATTTTCTTTCATGATCAGTTTTATGTAATTATTCCAATTTTCTTGTATTGTGATTAGAATTTTTAGTGTGTCGGCACTACAAGGCCAGAGCTCTAATCTTTTATTTACTCATGGCTTATAGCTAATAGTCTGGCTTATAGGTCATTCCTCCTTCTTTTATCCTTATAATCCACAATTAGTTATTTTCATCTTCTTCTTCGAATACCCCATTCACTCTCTAATTTTCTATTTAATCTTTTTGCTGCTTTACCCATTTCCCTTATATTATATTTGGGTCTAGGGTTGGAAAGGAAAAAAAATAAATGGTTTTGAAAAACAATGAAGCTGGCCTGAAAAAATAAGTAAGAAATTGTTTCGTTTTTTCAATTAAGTTGTGAATTTACATTTGGAACAATTAAATTATGGTGCAGCGTATGCTCAGGATGTTTTTGGTTCCAATTTCTGCTAAGGTGAAGCCCCCTTGGTTGTGTTCAAAAATTTTTATGGGTTTCGATATTTTTTATTTATATTCTGTTCTATTATTCATAATATTTTGTTTGTGACTTCATTATCTTACTCTTTTTCAGCTTTCAGTAACATTTTTATCCTTAATTATTTAATCAAATTTAATTTCCATGTAAAGTCGTGTGACTGTACCTTTTAAGGAAATAAAAGGTTACAAAGGCCCGCATAAAATATAAATTTTGTTGTGTAGACGTTGCAAGACTAGTATTTATTGCTCAACTAGGAAATTCTGAAATTTTGCCAACTGAGAGAGATGATTATGTTAATTCACTAAGCTTAGGAGTCCTGTTACTGCCCCTGCTCATTCACCACTGTCATTACTTCATACGACTGAGTTATCAGACTTATCAGTCATATCAAAAATAAATGTGGCTGATCACGCTGATGACCCAGTGATGAAACTGACAGTAGTCACGCACCTACAGTAGTCTGTACTCAGTAGTGACTGGGGTCTGGGGGTGTGGTGTGAATCCAAAAAGTTATTCAAATAATATTTAATTTAGTCATTCACTCATCGTCCTGCCGGAATCTTGGTATAATTTTGTTCAATATTTTATTATTCTTTTTATTAAATTCTTAGTGTTGTTGTTGTCTATATAAATATAATATACATTAATCTTTAAGTAAATTTTATATAATATGATTATATGATACCAAATATATTTAAGTAGTAATATAGAAAGCCTACAAGCAACGTTGCAGGCTACAACCTGCACTGTAAATTGTAACAACAATTGATAAAATATATAAGAAAGGTAGTTCTGCTATTTTACAAAAATTCATATGAATATTTGTTTAATTTCAAATATCCTTATATTTGAAAAATGAAAATAAATATTAACCTCTTTATATATTTTAAAAACATTTAATGAAAAAACGAAAAAACATGACTGTAAAAACCTGATTTGAAAAACGTTTTCCGAACTGTGGGGTCATTTTGCTATCTGGGTGTGACACATTCATCTTATACGAGAATGTTATGCTTCTTCAGTTTCTTTCTCTTCTTCTTCTTCTTCCTCCTCCTCACATTTTTTTTTTTTTTTTTTCTTCACATGGAAATTCACTGTCCATTTGCTCTATTTTTAAATCTTTTAATACCCTACTCTCTTGGGATAATAGCCCCATCACATTATATAATGTTTATATTTTGTTTTTAGCTCTATTTATTATCTTTACTGTTATAGCTATTTATTTTTTTTGTTAGTCAGTTTATATTAATCATTTCTTTTCATCATAGGTATCACTTCTCTTTCTTTCGGTAGAAAGATCACATTCATATCTTCTTCATGTACATTTTCCTTCTTTCTTCTTTGTTCTCATTGTTTATTTTCTTTATATCCACTATAATATTTCTACTCTGTTTTTATCCTCATTTTCTTTGTCATTTTTTTCTATTATTATTTCTTTTATTCTTGTTAGATATTGTTTATTTCTTTTTTATGTTACTTCATGTTTGTCACAACCGTTTTCCCATCATGCCCCTATAATTTTAGGACCTCTCATTCTTTCTTCTTTCTTATAATACTTCTTCTATACAAATTTCATCTAACGGATATCGTCTCACATTATGTATTATATTGGCCTGTTCTTGTTCTATGTGAACTGATCTTGCCTTATGTATATTCTCCAGTATGTTTTTCACTTGTTCATCTTCTTCAACGGGGTCTAACATTGCTGGATTATTATAATCTATTATATTTGGTAATGACGAGTTTCTTCCAAATACCAAATGATTTCCATTTATATTCCTCAGTGAGTTCTTAGCGTTTACAGACCAAGCTAAACTTTGTTTTATATCACATCCGTCTTCTTTCATTCTATACAATGAATCCTTCAAGAGTCCTACTTGTTTTTTACATAGACCATTACTTGGTTTTAAAACCACGTCAATTTTATGTTGAATTTCGTACAAAAATACTCCATATTTATATTCTGAAATTCTTTTTCCGCATCAGTTAAAATAGATTTGTATTTAAAAATATTGTCCTATTACATATTCTTCTATAATTTCTTGACTGTTTTAACAATCCATAAGTGCCTGTGTATAATGTGACTATTGTTCTATCATCCAAGTATTTTAATAATTAAACTCCATGTTGCCAAACTTATATGCCATTTTATTTCCCATGACAGGTTTTGGGGGTTTTCTTCTAAACTTTATGCAAGTATTACAAGTCCTGATGATTTCTTCCAACTCCTTTATTTCTTTAGATATTCCTTTGTCTTCTTCCTTGATGAAATATGCTTCTTTTATTAGCTTCCATTTTTCTCCATTGATGCATGAGTGAATTGATAGTGTAGTTTCTTCAATTTTTCTTTTCTATTTTTCTTGTTTTTGAACCATTCATTATCAAATTGTCCATACCAACTCTTATTACATAGGTCCAATACTTTTAGTGTTACATGTCCCGTTTTATTTTAAATCAATGTTGTACAAATTAAGGTCTTTCAGGTTTATTGTATTGTTTTCCAAATTTGTTTCTGCTTTCAATTTCTTTAGAGTATTTTTTCCCAATAAAAATGGTACATCGCCCTCAACTACATCTAGTATTATATTGAAATTCTTATGTTTTATCCTACAAGGAAATTTTATTTTCTTAATTATTTTATACGCTGTCTCTCCAAATGTATATTGCCCTTTTCCAATTTCCTGAGTCTATGTTCTTTAGTTGTGTCTCTGTCATATTCGACAGAAACGTAGATAGTCATATGGACCCCACTACAGAACTTAAACATCCAGAATCTATTATGGCTTCCACTTGTTCACAAAATCCCAAATTTTCTTCTTCTTTCCATTTCCATTTGCAATCATTTGCATAGTGACCCTTTTCTTGTTTACACTTACAACATAAGTTTTTAGTGCATGTGATCTTTTTGTATCATGGTGATCTGTTATTTGCAGTTATATTTGTATCTACACATCTCACTTGAATGATTTGTTCTTTTGCAGAATCTGCAACCTTTGTTCTGCATCCATACATTTTTCTTGCATTCTACATCCGTTTCTTCATGACCCAATTCAGTGTTAATCACCCTCAGTATCTGATTTTGTGTCTTCTCATATATTTCATCATTACTCACATCTATTATATTGTTCAATACCATTTTTCTTTCTAAATCCTTTAAATTTGTCGCATCGATCAACATATAAGCCAGATATATGTCCGGTATTTTTTCAATTTCTAATTTTAGATTGTCAAACCTATTAATAAATTCTCTCAAGTTTTCATTTTCCTCTTGCTTCACATGGTTAAATTTTTTAATCTTATAGTAATCATTTTGATCCTTTATTTTACCGAATTTCTTTTCCAACAATGTAAGCAATAAGATGTGTCCATCCGATTTGAATAAGTCATCATCTGTCATATTCTTAGCAACTTCATATGCTTTTCCTTTTAGGTTCATGAATATTTCTATTGTCATGTCAACTTTATCTTTATTTGCTCTAGTCCACAGATTCACACTTCTTTTAAATTTTTCAAAATCCTCCCCTTCTTCTCCACTAAACTGTGGTACCGTCATCTTATGTCTTACAGTTATTTCTTGCTTATTTGTATCTCCTCCCATGCTGTATAGCTTTATTTAAAGAATGTAAAATAATTATTAAATAAAATAGTACTCACAGTATAATTTGAGTTCTTTTCTTATTATGATTTTTTGTAGTTAACCTTTATTCAATTATTCCGTATGTTGTCTATTACTTATTGTTCCTTTTTTTATGATTTAATGTCTTCTGTTTATGATGTTTGTTCTTTCTGATCTTCATTAATGTTTATGTGTGTTTTTTTTTTGCTTGTTTCTTATCATAGGTGTGCCTTAAAGTACTTTAATCATTTAGAATTTACTTAGAGATTTAAATGAGAGCATTTTCTTTTTTGTAGGAATAAGGGTATACATTACTTGAGATACATAGATTCAATATATATATATATATATATATATATATATATATATATATATATATATATATATATATATATGTATATATATATATATATATATATATATATATATATATATATATATATATATATATATATATATATTAACACTATATATATATATATATATATATATATATATATAATAACATACTCTATATATTATATATATGTATATATATATATATATATATATATATATATGCAATGTTATGGAGGTGGCATAGACGGATCTCAGG
>JABUQX010091098.1:0-32429 GCA_015478945.1 Trachelipus rathkii
CTGCCAATAAATTAATTGATCAGTTGTACGTTGATAAGGAAACATCTTGCAACAGAGCGTATGAAAATTGTAATAGCTGCTGCAGACATTAATAAAGAGGACATACTGATAATGCAGTACGATTCAAGTAAATTCCAAGCATAGATGAGATTAGATCCGGAGGTGAAAAGTTGGTTCCAGATAGTCTTAGATTCCTCACTAACATGTTACATAAAGAAAAAAAAAAAACATCTTGAATGTAAATAAAATCGGAATAAAATGTGCTGTGATAAACCATGCGATAATTTCTGCTGTCAGACAAGGTCATTTCTATCCCCTATCCAAATTTGTATTGTGCTGACACTGCATAGGCTAAAAAATGGATCTAAAATCTGATTGACCGCTACTTGGCAGCAATGGATTTTGTGTTTATACAATAAAAGTATATGTTCTATATGAATTCCTCATAAATGCGGGAGATCGCCTAAAATAGTGATGAAAGCATTTTTTCCATGTGTTTTGACATTGCCGGACGTCAAGGTACGCAACGCTGGATGGGTTAAACCCACTTTCACGCATAAGGTAGCCATTCTATGTATATCACCCAGCACATGCGTTGCAACACAGATAGAGGTCGAAAGAATTTTATCAATAATATTTAACCCTGAAACGATGCGTGTGTTCTTCCTAGCGGGAGAAACTGTCTAAGTGGACTGGTCAATATTTTGATCGAAGATAAATGACTTGAAAGCTGATAGAGGTCATTCACCTTGCCGAATGCCACCACATGATGTTTCCATCAAATGTTATGTGGTTTGCCTGACTCAAATATCCAGCCAGGGTGGAATGGATTCATGAATTCTTGATGAGTATAGTTAGGGAAAAAAGTGTGAGACCACATAACTGTATTAGGAGTACATTCACATAACTGACTGTCCAATCCATGCCGCAATTTTTTCTGCTCTTAGCTATGCTTCAGGACAATGCAAGAAACAAAACCGTGCCTGTATTGTGACATTCGAACAATCATTGTTTCTAAAGCCGTCTGAAATCTTAGCATCAGCAGAAAGAAGTAGTGATATATCAAAAGTTATATTGAGGCTAGAAGGATTTCATCTCCCCATGTCCTTCTTGAGTTCTGTTGGGAAGATTATGGAGGGAAGTGGTTTGGAAGCACTATGGGCCTCTTTTTTCGGGTGAACAACCGTGGCCCATATGATGAATGGACATGCATATGCGAGGTGCGTTCGATTTCAATACAGTTTAACTGCTTGTGCTATCGCCTGTCATATATGTGATGAAGGAAACTTTTACCGATGTGAAAACTCTATGCAGATTTAGAAAAGTGTTCCAATGAACTGGCAAGAAACAAGCGAAATGAAAAAGATATTCTTGAAGAATCTGCAATAATGGAGGTTTGCAAAAGGTAAATGATTGTTTTTACACGGAACATGTCATCTCTGAGTCGAACAACCTAAGCTGTGGTGTGAAGTTTTGAAGTGCTTGACATTGATTGAAGATTTATTTTCGCTGAATGATTCGGTAGGATTGGGTTTTTGCATTCTCACAGCATCATTGAGAATGCTTCACTATTTTCATGCAGCGGACACTACTTTATGCAAAGTCCGCTCAATTGTCACATTCAACAGATCGACTAAAATTGACTAAAACTATCCTGAGCAAGAATTGCTTACTTTAAGGAAAAGCGATTTTTTTACTTTTCAGGCGAAAGGGTAACACATTGGTCAGGAACGTGGACTGATAATGTTATAGACAAGCCTCATGCGTCCTATAAATGCCGTGGGTGGTCTAATGCATGGACGAGGCATAACGGAAAACAATATCGAAATGGGCCCTTGAAACTCTTCTTCTCTTAAGCAACAAAAAAACGTTGAAGATTTTCTTGAAACAATCAATAAATCATAATGAGGCAACATGTAGAACTACGAGAGTTCAAGAAAACAGATAGAATCGATGCAACTTATAAAGTTTACCAGTGGATACAACAATCCGTTCACAAACTCTCAGGGAACTAGTGTCCTTGGAATCTGGATTTGTAAGTGACGATTCGGTAAATTGTGACCGAGCTTATGAGGTTGGGCTGAAAGCTATGTACAAAATGAAAGAATAAAATTTTGAAGAGCTCAAACTTCACAGAAAAGACATGGTAAAAACACAAGAACAGCAAAAATCGGTTAAAGTTAGATCAAAAGAAGTTATTGTTAATTCCCAACAGCTCTTCAACCGTATATTGTATGTCTGCGACAGCCCCAGCAAATTAAGATTGAATCTGGGATTTGAATTGTCAGCAAGTCCACCATCCTTTTTGATGGTGTATCTCTTCGAAAGGGTACAAAATCTTCTCTGAAGAAAATGTTTAGGAAGGTCTTGTCAAGAACCTTGATATGAACGATGATACGTAGGTACTTATGTTTTGAATGGAGGTTTCCTGCTACACCATGTGTACAAAGAATTGTACGTACTAGGATATCTTAGAAAACTACCGTTGATATATTCTCAATAAGTATGGGAAAAACGCAATCATCGTTTTGACGGATATCCCACTGAGCCTATTACCAAGAATGAAGAGCAGAGCCGAAGGGCGGCAAGACATTCATCCTGCGATATCGCGTTTCAGAAAAAAACACAGTTTGTGTTACAGCAAAAGAGGACTTTTTGGGCAACAAACAAATAAAAAGAAATTGACGCTAACTCTGGGATCAGAACTTCAAATTCATGGACGGAGGGTGATAATATCGGAAGAAGATGCCCATGTAGAGAGACATTGTAATGACAGCAATAAACCAAATTAACGCTAGTTCTAACTTTGTAGTTGTGGAGTCAGATACAGATTTAATTGTATTGTTAATTGCGCTGTCTCCTGAACGGAAAAATATATATTTTCGTAAAGAAACAGGTGGTGCTATTTATTCAACCACCATATACAAGATAGAAACATTGATTGAAAAGTACAAGAGTTCCCGATAACTTCTAATATTTACCCATGCATTGACTGGCTGTGATAGGACCTCTTGTTTTTATGGTATAGGAAAAATAAAAAAAATGGAAATGCTTAAGTTATCAGAGACTTGTAGTTGGGCCGAGATCTTTCTGGATGTTACCACATCAAAGAGAATTGAGTTGGCTTGCCTGAGCGAAATTTGTGCTGTGTTTGTATGGGTTGAAAAAATACTGCTAAGCTTGAACGTGTTCCGATATTACCGATTCTTTGGCTTCGACAAGAAAGTGCGCAAGATCTTTTGACCTGGCAAAACTCCAACGGATTGGCAAAACTATCGCCAACCTCAGAAGCTTGCCATGTACACTTACTTAAAATTTTTTTTTTTTTTACAAATTCAGAGGTGGTTAGGAAACAAACTTCCCGCCACAGAGTGTGGATGGAAAATTGAAACTATAAAACAGAATGGAGGTTTCAAAAGAACACTGAAACCAGTTACGACATCCAAACCATTTGCTCCAGATGACCTGTTACATCAATTATCTTGTGCTTGCAAAAAAGGATGTGGCAATTTCTGTGGATGCAGAAAAGCAAACTTGGCATGTTTTCCAATATGTGAGCATTGTAATGGGTTGTCATGCTTAAACTCGCAATTTTATTTCGAGGAAGATAGTGTGGATCCACCTTTTGTAGAACGAAGCTGTACACATTGTAAATAGCAGCGATTGAATATATGATAGAAACAACAAATTAAATGTAATTAAAATGTAAACATAAAAGGAGCTGGATGTCAAAAGAATATAAAGTATACAACATGTTAGTGGTGGGTGGGTGGTCCGTGATGCTGTAAAGCACTTATCGCTATGTAATACAGTGTTTTTAAACAGCTGCCGGTTTGGC
The DNA here is from genome assembly GCA_015478945.1 of Trachelipus rathkii. NCBI lineage: Eukaryota > Metazoa > Arthropoda > Malacostraca > Isopoda > Trachelipodidae > Trachelipus > Trachelipus rathkii. The sequence goes on from JABUQX010091098.1 coordinate 3,839, forward strand.
CAGTCCGAGACACGGCGGGTCCATAGGTGGTGGATGATGGAATGGCCCTTATATTAGTGAAAACTGGCATAAGGATTGGAAATTGTATTGAAAAGATCATTTAATATTGTTTTACATCAAATTGTTATTTCCTCGTTGAACCCAATTTGCATCGCACATAAATAAATAAAACTGTATATCAGTAGATTCACAAAAGTGTAGGCTATAACTTGTATAGGAATGATTTTCACATAATATGACACGTAAAAAAATTATAGCGCAAAAATCAAAAGTTTCAAATTAGAAAACCTACTTTTTCCACTTCCTTTCTTTAATTTGTCAAAAACTATTAGGTTTAGCGTAAATATGAAGATAAATAATATTGTAGCCCACTTAATAACAAAGACAACAACAAAAATTGAAATTGATCCGATCATTAGTAACGGAGATAATGGCTCTCCGTAAATATTGTCATTTTTACTCTTTTGGAGAGGGCTTGGTGGGATGCTCCGAAGGATTTTTTGAGGACTTTGGCGAAAATGCTCTTGTGGTAGTTATCTATCAATGGGGTAAAAATTAGATTTACACTAAATATTTCGGAAGATTCATGTTTTATATAAATATATATATATATATATATATATATATAATAATATATATATATAATATATATATATATATATATATATCTAATATAGTATCCAAAATATATATATATATATTAATATATATATATAATATATTATATATATATATATATATATATATATATATATATATATATATATATATATATATATATATATATTATATATAAAGGTGGGCTTAACGCTCTGAAGCGTTAATCCGTTAACATGATCGTTAATTTTCAGTCTACTTTAACGCTTTCGTTTAATTTCGACAAAAGAAGTAAAGGACTCATTAAGAGTTACATTTTTGCATTAACCGTTAACCGAGTTAAAATTTTCCCGGCTACATCCGTTACCGTTACTTACTTTACGAGTTTTAAAAAATATTTTCTTTATCGAATTTTAAATTATATTATATTCGATTTCGATAAAGATATAGTTTTTTTTTTTCAAAATTTCCTAAACGCTCCTCTCAATTGGCCAATGGGTTTATTCCTTCACCAGTTTATTATTCGTTTAGTAACTGTTTAACATGTTTTTTTATGAGTATTCTTATTTTTTATTGGTTCGCTGAAAAAAGATAGTGACTGTTGCCGTTCAATGAAGTCATTAACTTCTTTCGTTTGTTATTGAGCTTGCTTCTTTTGTGACTAGTGGAAAATATAAAGTAAGCATAATAAGCGTTGTAATTTTATATATATAGTATTTATATATATATATATATATTATATATTATATATATTATATATATTATATATATATATATATATAATATTATATATATATATATAATTGTATTAGGGGTGGTGCAATTTTTGCTTCAGGTACGCCCATTTTCACCTCCCCCTAATCATGAACATAAAATTCGGAGTTTTCAGCCGATTTTTGACCCTATAAACACCAAACTGTACTTTTTTTACCTCTGACCACCAAAACGTCGTTTTCGAGGGGTCTTTTTCTGTGTCTGTAGTCAATGCTTTGGTATTTTTAATTTTTCAAAAATCTAGGTTTTTTGACATTTGTCGAAACTCCTCCTAAACTATTTTGGAATGATTTAAAACTTGAAATATACAAGATTGGATATTATCTAAAGAAGTGTAAGGTTACAGAACTTTGATATTCTGACCCATATTTGAGCATTGGTCGTTTTCGAGTGTTTTTCTCTGTCTGTTGTAGTCATTGCTTTGGTATTTTCTAATTTTGTCATATAGAAATTAGGAAATGTTGGACCAGCCTCCTAAACTATTTTTGGGAAAATGATATAAAACTTGAAATATACAAAGATTGGAATAGACTTATCTAAAAAGTGTAGGAACAGAATTTTGGATTTGACCCCACATTTGAGCATTGGTCGATTTTCCAAACCTACTACTATTTTTTGGGTTTTCAAATTAAAAAATTGGATATTTTTTTTCTGTTAATCCGATCTGCATGAAATTTTTCAGGACATTTTGTTGTCGGCAAGAGATTCACATTTTTTCCTTAGATAATTTCTTTGTAAATGCAGTAGTTTTGGATTTGTTTCTTGGAACAATTTTCAAAAAAAATTGGGGAAATTTTTTTAAAAATTTATCTTGAGTATCAAAAAAATTATCTAAGTAAAAAAGGTGTATTTCGCTGACTATACAAACCTGAAAATTTGATGTTGATCGGATAAGGAAGAAAAAAATCAATATTTTCCATTTATCAAGCGTCTGAATTTTTGAAAAATGAAATATTGGACATTTATTTTCTACTTATCTAATAAATATAAATTTCAGGGCTTGTATAGTTGGGCGAGATCCACCTTTTTTACTTAGATAATTTTTTTCTAATACTCAAAAAATTTTTTTTAAATTTCCCCAAATTTTTTTTTTTTAATTTGTTCAAAGAACACAACTACTGCATATACAAAGAAATTATCTAAGTAAAAAGTGTTTGTATCTCCCCGACTACAAATGTCCTGAAAATTTCATGCAGATTCGCATGACTAGAAATTATCCATTTTTCCAATTGAAAAACCCAAAATAGTAGGTTTTGAAAATCGACCAATGCTCAAATATGGGTCAAATTCAAATTCTGTTGTTTCATTTTTTGATAATGGTAATCTATGTGATAATTTCCTGTGTGCAAGTCGTTCCCCAAAAAGTTCGTCACTTTTCAACAAATGTCAAAACATGGTTTTTGAAAAATTTAAAATTCGAAAGAATGACCATAGACACAGAAAAACACTCGAAAACGACGTTTTAGAAGTCAAAAAAAGCTACAGTTTGGTGTTCTTATGATCAAAATCGGCTCAGAATTACGAATTTTATGTCCATTTTTAGGGCATGGGAAATTGAACTCAGCCCGAATCAAATATTGGATCCTGCCCTTGAATGAGCTTGCTTGCAAATTAATCTCCTTATTTTTCAGAGGAAATTGCTTAAAATATTTTTAAAGGATTTCCAGCCAGAAACCTTAACTTCATTTAATATTTCGACAAATAAAGGACCAATTCCTTAACTTTCTTGTTTCTGGTCCAAAAGATGGACCTTTTTTTAATCTTTAAATAATTTAATTAGGAAACATGCCTCTAGGAAATAAATTCTCCAATAGTAAATTCTTTATCAAATATAGCTTTATGTATAGTGATGGAATAATATTTTTCTAGATATAGATATATGTACTATTATATTATATATATTAGTTATATATATATATATAATTTTTTCCATTAAAATATTTTGAATATCTGCAAAAGAATAAAAAGAAAATTAACAATTATCATTTAATTCCTACAATTTTTGAAGACGGTTACGTTAACGATTAAGATAACTTCCGTTAATTTGTACCTGATATAACTCCTTCATGATTAGCGTCGTTAATTTTTTTGTTTAAAACGGTTAAGGATTAACGGCGTTACTTTTTTCATTAACGGTGCCCACCTCTGTATCTTCTATATATATATATTATTAGAAAGCTTTATTTTTAGATATTTTTTTTTAATTAAACCTCATATTTCAAACGTTTCTTATTTTCACTCGATTGTAAAAATTTGGCGAATTTCGGGGGTTGTAACCCCTTTAGCCCTCCTGCTTACGCCACTGTTGTCAAGAGGTGCTAAAGTTAGTTATTTGGAAAGATTGTAGTTCTTTTTCTATAAAATCTGTGTAGGCTTGCCAATTTGTTTTTTCTAGCATTTGTAAATACATCCAACCTCTCTCTACTCTTCTCCTCGTCATTAATTCCTCCAACATTTCATGTACCCAAACGATTCATACAATTTCTCCGAAAGATACAAGGTCGTTTACTGCGGTCTCGAGCAGGTCCGAGGAAGCATTAAAGCATTCCTTATGGAAATAAGTGGTAGCAATTGCAAACCCAATTACCCTGTCCCTTTAATCACTCTCTGCACACGGCAGAATAATATGCTGTGGGAATTCTTTCTCTCCTTCCCCCATCAACAGGGATATATGAAAAGGTGTTAATGTAATATATATATATATATATATATATATATATATATATATATATATATATATACTATATATATATATATTATATATAATTATTATAGTTATATATATATATATATATTACTGAAAATAATCCTTAAATAGTGCTTTGAATAGTGCTAAAACATGTTTAAAAGTTGAATTGCTGTTTCATGATTCAATAACTTATAATAACATTAATTTAAATGATGTGAATTCTATATAAATAAAAAAAAATGCTAAAAATTTGGCTTTTAGCGTAAAAAAATAAATAAAAACAGACCTAAATAAACCATCGTTTTTTGTTTTTCTAAAATAGAAAAAAAAACGTTTTTTATTTTTTTCACCCAGATTATATTCCCTCATATTAAGGTCAGAGAGGGGAAATCACACACTTCTAAAAGTAATAATTGCAAAATTACAAATAAATTTGGGAGAACAGAGAATATTATAGAAATTATAATTAGGGGAAAATTTCATTGAAAAAATTATCTTTAAAAGATAAAGAAGACCTAGAACTTTCAGATAAAACAAGAATAAATTATGATGCATTCATAAAAGTTCAACATGATTACATAATCTTACATGAGTGATGTTAAATTAATTTTAATTATCATTAAAAGTTTTAAACTCCTGTCACAGGAAACTTAAATTAGAATTTTATTGGCAAGAATTGGAAATGGTTGGAATTTGTTGATAAAGCAAAGGATTTGGGTGTGGTAATCAGAAATTGTATATGTCTGAGCAATATTTTGGAGCTATAAATATAGGTTAAAAATTTTTAAGTATGAACTATACTATTGAAACTAAGACCAAAGAAATTGGTCACTTGTGAGTATTGAGTAAACTTTGTAATAGTAGCATATTCTACATTGGTTTTGGCCCCCAATCTAAGAAATAACGTTGAAATGCTGAAAGGACCAATGCAAAGCAACAAGAATATTTTGGGGTTTTAAGAAAGTGTTATGAGAAATTAATGAAAATATACATGTTTTCCGCTGAAAGAGATTTCTAAGAATAAATGTAATTAGGGATTATACAATTTCTATCATCTCTAGATATCGCTGAAGAAAGTTTGTACATAAACTTGACTACTGATTTCAAACTTTGTCGCTAACCTAACAAAGTAGATTACTACAAATTAGACATTTATGTTTTGTGTACGTGAAGATGAAGCAATGGATACTTTCAACATTTTAATTTTTTTTTATTCTTGCCACAGAACCAGAAAGTTTCGTTACCATAACTGCTGCTCTATCAGGGAAAACATCGTTCGACCATTACTGCAAATGATGTAAAGATTTTTCAATTTCGTTTCAATTACAATTTAGGTTGGAAACAATGTGATAAGTTGCTTTTCTTTTTATATGATAGTGAATTTCGCAATTTTTTTTTTTTAAGTGCCCAAGATTTTAGTAATGCTAATTAGACTTACGCTTTCTGGAAAATGTTCATTGTCAAAATATAAATGAAAAGTAGCAAAATCTTTGACATTTTGAGAGACGCAATTTCGGAGGTAGATTATAGCTTTAACTGTTCTATCAAAATCTTCTCCAGGAGAATAGACAGCTACACTTATTGGCCCCTAAAAAGAAATAAGATTAAATGTTATGTTTAGCTTGTTAAAATAATTATTTATACATCAGTATTCATGATTTTAAACCATACCTTAATACCCATAAAAATATAAGAGTTTATTTATAACGTACTTGCCATCTTTCAGCTATAACAACCAAATTATCTAAAAAATAATATTCTCCGTGAGTAGTGTAAGTAATGGTTTCATCACATCGAAATTCTTTTAAAGCTTTAATGTAGTTTTTCATAACCCAAAATTGACCTTTTTGTTCGAGACCCATTGAAGATTTTATGGTTGAACATTGGTGAAAGTCAGGATAAATTCTGGTTATTAAGGTATCTTTTCCGTTGTTCCATTTTGAACTGTTTGTTTCCATTGCCTGTAGAGGGGTTCAAAAATTATTGATATTATTAATTATTATTTAACAATAATGTATTTATTATTATTGTCTTATTATTATTATTATAACATTAACTTATTCTTATTATTATTAGTATTACTAGTATTAGTATTATTAATATATATACCTTTGTTTTAATATTTATTATTTAGCATAACTATGTAATCAATGAAATAATAAAATATTTTTGATTTTGAATTTTGATTTGATAATAACTATGCTGACTGAATTCATATCATGCGTGCGTTAATACATTATTCGAAAATCCGTTCAGTAATTTAATTGATTTTGGTTATCATTATCTGTGAAAGTGTTTTTAAATTAAAAGACATTGTTAATGTACTTAACCATTTGTGCGTAATAGGTTCAATAATTAGAACTTGGGGGTTCCCAGAGTTAAATTAACTACTATATAACACAGGATGAGAGAGAGAGAAAGAGAGAGAGAGAGAGGAGAGAAGAAGAGAGAGAGAAGAGAGAGAGAGAGAGAGAGAGAGAGAGAGAGAGAGAGAGAGAGAGAGAGAGAGAGAGAGAGAGAGAGAAGAGAGAGAGGAGAGAGAGAGAGAGAGAGAGAGAGCTTTCCTTTCAATCGTTTTTATTTTATAATCGCAATTGTCATTACGTCTAATCCTTAACATAATTATTTCCATTTTGTACTATTCATTCCACATACTAAATTAACGTATCTCAATTCTATTATTCTGGTGCACTCTGGAGTGAAATCAGAACTCAATTACGGATGCAACATCATTATATTGCATCTCTGGCCACGACACACGTTTTCCGATGGAATAACGACGTGCCCAGTGCAGAGGGGGTTGCGAGGGTAGCATCTTGGAGAAGCGAAAGTCCTCTAAATTTAAGCTGGCTTGCCTCATAATATAGACCATCTCTTTCTAACATTTCCATCGTCGGGACTGAGCATCAAACTGGGCTTCGCTACTTTATAAGTCTTTCTAACTATATACTATAATGTATACCCTTAACAGCCTCATAGCCCATTACTGCGCATTCCATAAATGTTTTGAGAATTTTATGTGTAAATTACTTAATCCCTAGAATTTGATCATGCTACCAGAAAGAAGGCGCTGGGTATTCAGGGCTATCGTAAAGATACAACCGTGTTTGCCCCTCATATATATTATATATGCATATATATATATATATATATATATATATATATATATATATATATATATATAACATATATATATATATATATATACTATATATATATACTTATATATATATATACCCTTTATACACTACCCTCACTATATAGGCCCCTATTACTGTTTGCTTTTTATTTCAATCAATTTTGTATTTTTTGTTTGTTTTTTTCTAACATATATTGCTAATGCTGATACTAATAATATGGTATGTGGTAGAAGCGGACGCGGTTAAAAAAGTTCTAAATATTTTTAAATAATTTTTAAATCACATTTATTTATACTCAGAAAAATTTCAAAAAATAAGAAATATCTCAAAAGTACAATCATACAGAAAGCAATTACATATTTAGAATCAGCATATAAAAGCTTATTGCAAAATGTAAAAAAAAAAAAAAAATCAAATATGAAAATATCTCGAAAAGTATGAAACTTACAGAAAAACCAGTTATTTATTTGGGATCAGCATACAAAGCTTATTACAAAAATGTATAAAGCTAAAGCTTAAAATAAATATTAGGGCTCGAGCGGGCAGGGGTGGGGGACGTTTTCAATGCCCCGTAGGAGAGAGGCAGGAGAACAACCACGACACCCAAATACCAAAGAAGCGGGGTTCCGGTCGCTTCAGAAGGGAAATAATCCTACCGCCACAGAAGGCGAAGACCCCATCTCGCGCATTGCCTTGGGTATTCCTTTATTTGGTTAAAACGCCAGAATATTAAAAATGACTTATTTGCGAACATGGCATTTTTGGTTCATATTGATCATGGCGCCGTCACCACTTGACAATTATTGGGATCTGCTCAGAAATAGATGAAAAAATATCAAAACGACGGGTCGTAAACATAACAGGTCATATATATATATATATATAATATATAAAAAAACTACTTTGTCGTAGAGATATATATATTTTAGAGAGGAATTGGATTCTCTTTTAGTATTATGCTTTACTATCACTTCATTTTTTTTATTACTAATGTACACAAATTAAAAACATTGTTAAAGACACTTTTTAATGAAATAAATTTTAAAAAGGAAGCTAATTTTCGTCCCGACACGCGAGACCTCTTCAGGCTAAGGGACTGGATTTCTTTCTTGATCTTCATCAGTTCAAGTGTGTTTCAGTTGGTCTGCTATTTCTTCATGGTGTTGTTAAAATATTTTGATGTTTTCAGATATTCATTTTGTATAAATCTATCTTAACTCACCGGGATGCTTATTGTAGTTATTACTTCTTATATAAATACAAAGGATTCCATTGATATTTCTGATCATCTTAATATTGTTGATATTGATAGAGTGGCCTGTGTTACACTTCTGACTTGTTAAAGCTGAATTTGTACTGTGCACTGAGAGCACAGGATCTTTCAGTGTTCGATATTGCTGAAATACCCCAACACGCTGAAAATCCTTTTATTTTAGGCATTACATCTGTTACACCTGTGGCAAAAATGACTTTTTTGCTGAAAATTTTCTGCCCGTTTGAGGGTTTGAGCTGTGTTTTTAAGGTGATGTTATTTGATATGAATACAGGGTAATATTTTTGCAGTAATATTTGTTTTGTTTCAAATATAACTTGAGCATTGAGAGTGTGGTAAAAGGAGGTGTTGCCTTTATTTTTCAGGAAGGGTGCTGCATCGTACCTCTTTTTTGCTAATTTAATCTTGCACCGATGAAAAACTCAGGATGTCAAAAATCGTTTAGTATTGGCTGGATGTATTTAGTTTCTTGAGCTAGAAGAGGGGGAGAGCATTTCTACGAAAGGCACGGAGAAATAAAGATGACAGAACAGCTAATTTTTGTGTTTATGGGAATGATTAGGCAGAATAACCAATGTATATAGACTGGGTATCGTATGTATTGGGTTTCTATCTCTACAGTCAGTGCAAGTAATTGTTATTCCATGTGATTAAGGTATCGAGAAAGGGGAGGATAGAGTTGTTGGACGGCATTTCTATGGCACTTTTACTTCCCGAACTAGAAGGATAGAATAGAGTTAATATGGAGTTTGGGATGTTACAGGTTGGTGGGCGTGGAGGGGAGGAGACAAAAATGTCATCTACATATCTAATCCACAAACTATTGTTTAATAAAGGGTGGAGTGCAATAACATTAAAATTGCTTTTTGGTTCCATATATATATATGTAACATATATATACTTTTTATATATATATATATATATATATAACATATATATATCCTTATATATATATATATATATAATATATATACGCCAACATGTATATATATATATATATATATATATATATATATATATATATATATATATATATATATAATATATATATATGTTACTGCGTATGGAACAGTGGGGATCCCCGCCTCAGACCAGTAATATTTGCCCGACTAAAGTGAAAGAAGAGGATTATATTTATGTGAAGTTGGCCTTCCCGTTTCTGCATGTTTAAAGCAATCATTAATCTCTCATTTAGAACATAACTATTTTGTTTTAATGGCTTATCCCAAAACAAGCTTCGTACTATATCGTGCCTACTCAGCAATGCATGGAATTTTTAACAAGGTACCCTCGCCACCCCACTGACCAGACCTTAATAGTTTATATTAGATCTCAGTGTTTTTGCCTCTACTCACCTCCTGGCAATGTCTACTGTCTTTGCCTCTAATGTGAAGTCACGGTTCGGTATACGATAGATAACAGTGTAACTTCATCGCCTCATTTTTGCGTGAACGGCTAATGCGCCGCCACGAAGGCTGGCACGTTGCCATTGTGCATCAGTCATTCCCCAAGCGTATGCGATATTTATTTATCCGTGCTGGCCCAGCAAGCGCATGGCCTTTAACTCGCGGCGCAGCGTCCGTATATTCGTTGAAAACGGAAAATATTTCTGTATTTATCAGCATCATAACAAGCGACCTATGACCTCAAATCAGCTCCTAAGCCCAGCTGTACTGCTGTGCATATAGTGAACCATGGAGTTACAAGAGAAAAATCATCTGCAGGCCCAGCCTGCACCAGGGCGGCATAAGCAGGCAGATCCTGTGGCATCGGCAACAAAGGTGATCGAAACTAATGTTTGGCCATCATATCACTTTTTGCATTATAATGGTAACAACCCAATAAGCATCTGAGTAGTAAGATAGATCTAAAGATGATGCCTCTGAAAACATTCAGCTAACTGGCTAGTAAACTTAATGTAACTTTCCTTTTAAACTGACTCATTAAAAAGTGCTGTAATCGTTTTCATTGTATTACTGATAAATCGGTAATTGTTATTATCACATAACAAAGATTTATATCGAAGATATATATATATGTAACACATATAATATAGTATAACAATAGCAATAACCAACAACAACTAACTAACCATATATAACGCTGTATATATATGCTTATATGCTAACATAACATCATAATATAGCCTTTCCCATAACTATAGCGCGCGCCCGCATACGCCTTATGCCTTAGCCCAACGTAACATATATATATATATATATATATATAGCACCCATATTAATTCAAATAAATCATAATAAATTTACATACATTTTCGGACGATATTTGATTTTCTTGAAGATATTTACTTTAAATAAATAATACATTAATATTTTAACAATTATATTTATTTCCTTTTCCAATTGGTTTTAGTATATAATTTTCGAGATATTTACATGTTAAAAACTTCAGGAAAAGTGATATATTTGGTCTCAATTTAATTTTGATCACTGTGCTATAAAAAAATTGATTGGTTTTGTTTTGATTAACATTTTATATATTTTGCATCAATTTTTAACAAAGGAGTAATATTTAATTAAATATATTTTTTATTTGTTTTGATTTAACCACCACTCATTTAGTGTAAATTTTAACGCTAACGGTACGCCCCGGTTTTTCTGATTTTTAGCGTGGCCGGGGCCGGGGCTGATCGGTTCCCTAGCGACATCATAGTCTGCGCACGTCAGAAGTTCGTGAAGCGTCTCTCGTTGCTACTAAGCGACATCCAAGTAACGTATATTTCAGCTTTTTCGTCAACGTGTTATATATGCGCCTTATATATATGCTGCTGTATATATATAATTATATATATATATGCTATATACTTATATATATATAACTACTCTTTCTCTCTGCATTTATATCTAACCTTATATATATAATATATATATATATATATATATATATATATAACTGTATATATATATAACTATATATCTTATACATTATATATATATATATATATATATACATAATAACATATATATATATATATATATATATATATATATATATATATATCTTATATATAACCACCCCAATCCAACATTTACACGATGAAACTTTCCATCCTCCCCATCTCCACACAATTGAGATCGTTGGGACTCAATTCTATAAAACACGTAATCTACATCCATCCCTTGTCTTAAATTCTCTCCAAACCCCGACAGAGACTAAAATCCCCCTTCTTCACCAGCTCAGTTCTAATAAAACACACATACAACATAATTTCACCTCCCTGCCAATGGGTCATGGATTACACATATCCATACACATCCTAACCAACACCCACTTACCTTCATAACCGCCCAAATAACAATTTCTTTAAGCCCCACGCCCAAACTCTCTAACCTTTGTCCAGAAGGAGCCGATCGAGCTCAACTTCAGGCGGAGTCAGGTGGGAAACAGTGCGTATAGTGCCCACGGATTCAAACTAGACAGCGTCTCCCCACACTTGCACTAAGATGCAATGCCCAAGGCTACAATGAGCACCTCCTTCAAGGTGCCCTGCTCTCGACGCCCCGCGCCGATTTCTCTATAACTTCTTTCCTTGAGGCCTAATGCACAGGAACCTTGGGGCGGCAGCCAAACTTCTAAGGTGGAAGCAGTATGGCCCTCAATTATAGGTGGGCCAGGGGACAGGAAATGAAGTATATATATATATATATATATATATATATATATATATCTCTATATATATATATATATGCTAACTCTCTCTTTGCTAACTATATATATATACTTTTTTTATATGTATATATATGCTCTTTCTTATATGTAGCATAAATATATATGTATAACTGTAACAGCTGTATATATATATATATATATATATATATCTTTATGTAACCCAATATTACCAACATCTTCTTCCCTTTCTGCTATTTATATATATATAGCATATATATATATATATATATATATATATATATATATAACCTTTATTCTATATATATATATATATAACACTTTTACTATACTATATATATATATATACGTATGAGAAGCGCATGAGGTTAAGTAGCCGCCTCTCATACGATGGCCTTATGAAATCAGCGTATGGGAGATTTATGAAATAAAAATTGCTTTGTTGCTTTTTATTTTTTTTATATCTCAAAAACTACGATAGGCAGAAGAAAACTAATAACATATGGAATCAGGCACCACTGTTCCACGGGGCTTGAGCCGACGGGGGACAGAGAGAGGGACGTTTTCCATACCCAGTAGGGGAGAAGAACCCCGCGACACCCAAATACCAAGGGCGGGGGAGTTCAGAACCCGCTTCCCGGAGGGGAGAATAGTCCTACCATCTCTCTCTCTCGATCCCAAAGGATATGAGAGACCCAATTCTTGCTCTTTGCGGTTTACCCTGGGGTATTCTTATAGTTTCATATTTTTAACACATATTTCATACGCTGATTCCTAATATGTTATTAGTTTTCTTTGGCTGCCTATCGCAGTTTTGGAGATATAAAAAATACAAAAAAATTTAAGAAATTCTTTTTTCATTTTCCATACAAATTTCATACGCTGATTCCATATATGTTATCTTAGTTTCTTGGCCACTATCTTAGTTTTCAGATATGCAGAACTTCTTTCGTTTCTACCATATATATATATATATATATATATACTGCTATATATATATATATATATATATATATATATATATATATATATATATATACTTTACATATATATAACTCTTCTTTATCTGCTACTCTTTATATCTTATATATATATATATATATATATACTTACCATATAACATATATACCTATTTAAATTTTAAGAAACTAAGCACCTTAACGTGGATATTTATGTGTGGAAGTTTCTGCTCTTATTACAGTTACTGAATAAATTTATTTTTAATTTTACAAACTTTTATTCATCCTAAATTTAAACACCGTCGGCAACTCGAAATTTTTTCTAACTAATATCACAAATTTGATCTTGAAATTAACACTTTTTATTTAAAATTGAAAACATCTGTGTAACTACGAGCTTTCGTCCCTATGTGGAGAGACCTCTTCGGGTAGGTGGTTAAGCAATCAACGAGAGTCAAAGATTGAGAGTTTCAGACTGTCTGTAAATTTTGAAGTTGGTTGGTTTTTCTATTATTTTTTATAAAAGTATGTTTTCCTTCACCTTTAACATGTTCAGCTGCCTTCCCAGTCTGCAGTTTCACTGTATTTGTCTATTCTATACTGTTGTCCCATTCCACTTTACTGAATGTTCGACTTGTTTTCTAAGTTTGGTATCTGACAGTGTTTGAGAAAGATTTTTATTCTTGTTATTTGTGCAATAAGAATGATTGTAGTTAGTTTAGAAAGGCGAGGCAGAATTTATATTATCAGTTGCTAGATCTTATTTGTTTGGTTAGACCTTCAGGTAAAATCATTTATTCTCAAAATATATATTTAAATTACGAGTCCCGACAAGGTATGGGTAGCACGCGTTCTGTTGACATCCATTGTTTTTGATTTTAGGGAGAAGGACTCTTTTTAATGGAAAAGTATTTGATTGTGTAAAATAGATGTTCTTAGGTAAAATATGTTTTAGAGGACCTGTTGGGGGTCAGACCAGCACAAATATGATTTTAGTACAGTAGTAGTAGTAGTAGTAGTAGTAGTATTACTATTTTTTTTATTATTAAAAAAGGCGATCCTGCGTAAATTCTATTTGAAGGAGGAGTGAGAAAGCAATTTAGAAATCAGTCCAGAAACGGGCATTTTAATACTTTATTTTATATATCTACTTCTAATAACAAGTTAGAGGGGAGCTAGGTTTTCTGTATATAGAGAAACTTAAATGTTGAGTATTCCAACTGATTAGTGTGTCTAGGAATGGAAGGGTGTTATTTTGGGCTTGTTCAATGGTGAATTTTATATTATTGTTGATGCTATTGATAAATTCCAAAATATCTAATGGGTTAATGTGTGATAGGCTTGCCGCGAAGACATCATTGACGTATCTGTACCATGTTGTGTGGTTGAGAAGGGGGTGGGAGGATGAAGTAGTGCTCCAGAAGCTCCATAAACAAGTTGCTCAGAATGGGGGGGAGAGGGGGATCCCATGCTCAGATCTGAGCATGGTTTTTAAGTTTGGGTTCTGGGGACTACAAAAGTGCTGGCTAAGGTAGACACAGATTTATATTATATATATATGCTGCTCTAACCTTATACTGGAGCCCTATGGGAGGTAACTATGCTGCTATATATATATATATATATATATAACTCAGTTTAATTGTTTATTATATACACGCTCAAAAATCTAAGCCTATATATATATATATACTATATATATATATATATATATATATATATATATATATATATATATATATATATATATATATTTATATATACATATGTACCATGCATATATATATATATATATACTTTCACTTATGTTATATATATACCTATATTTATATATATATATATATCTCATATACTTTACGACTTTGAAATCGTAACGTAGGCAACTTCAAAAATCACTGGTCGGCATTGACCGCGGAAGGTTGACGTTGGACCGGAAGGCGTCACTACATCTACATACGAACAAGACCACCACGTTTGAAACTAAATCTTCCTACTGCTGCTACGCGCCACTGCTCTTATATATATATATATATATATACCATATATGCATATGTTAATATGCATACACTACTCTTTCTTTGCTGCAACATATATATTGATATATCTCTCAAAAGGCAATAGTCGTTCATAATAACCTTTTATTACGTGTGTCTGTGTAACCAAACCAAGTCCTTCCCAAGGTCCACGACGCTATATATGTTAGACGGCCCTCGGTTTGAACTACAAACGTATGGACTGTACTTGAAGAATAACATATATATATATATATATATATATATATATATATATATATATATATATATATATATACCTTAACATAATACGCTTTTATGCAAAAGGAATTATTTGGGTTTTTTAAAATATTGTAAAGGAATATTGTTTCATCAAACTGGCCAGGTCTGTAATGTAACTATATTCTTTACAGCAGAGAATTGAACCTAACCTAGACGGATACACGTTGCAGAGCCATTCAACCTAATCTAGACGGATACATGTTGCAGAGCAATTCAACCTAACCTAATGGTTTCAGGTTGCAGAACAAAGAAACCTAAGGTACAAAGTTTGGCATATATATATATATATATATATATATATATATATATATATATATATATATAGTATTAAATCTTACATTAAAATAATTTTAAATTAATTGGACTTTGGCATCAGGCAGGACATCTTAAAATTCACTTGTATCAAAAGTATGAAATCGTGGCATATAGACTAAGGGTGATACAAAAGTCATTTAATTAAATGCAAGAGAACAACTACATCTAATCTATGAAGTTTTATATATATATATATATATATATATATATATATATATATATATATATGCTATATATATATTTTATATATATATACTCTTGCACATATACTACTTTACATATATATATATGTATATATATCCAACATATAAATTGGCAAACTCAAACATATTGAGCTTCGTGTGGGACCTACAAACGACTCTGTGTATGAATAGACACAGGTGATTTAGAAAGTACTGCCTACTTGCCATATATGCACTTCTTATATATATATATATTTATATATATATAGCATATATACTATATATATATATATATATATATATATGCTGTAATATATATATATATATATATAACTCTATATATATATATATATATATATATATATGTATATATATACTGCTCTGCACTCTCCCTCACGCACCACATGCCTTTATGTTCAACGGAGCCACAAAGATTGCAGATTTGTTTTGCTCTGTTTATTTCAAACACTGCCATGGAAAATCTCAAACTCGAAAAAATAGTACTTGTTCCACTTCAAAATTTAAGAACGCGCAAATAAAGTATATAAAAATTAAGGTAGAAATTTCTTTTTGGTCTTCCAATAATCTTACAAATTAAGAGACTGTTATTTCTACAGTTGTGATAATATTTGTTATCTTTATTTCTTATGTTCTATGCTCAAAATCTCAGCTTACAAATCCCTAAACCTCATTTTGTCATCAGTGCTTCTCAAAATTTAATAATAACTTGAAGCTTCTTTAAGCAGTAGCGTAGTAAATTAATGCTAATAAGTTATATTTTATTTTCGAGGTTCAGGAAGCAGCTAACCAGACATTTATTTTCATCAATGAGTATGCGATTTCTCTATATTTTCTGGCAACTGATTTCTTTGGATATGATGTTATTATATTATTACTTTGTCAAGCAAGGCTTTGAGCAGGACCAGTAGGATATTTATTTACAAGACCTTGGCTTTCATCAGTTCTTCATGTTAGATTTATTGACTTTGTGGTGCCAGAAATGAAAAGCTACTGGCCGATAGTTATCAGACTCGTGAAATCTCATTTCCATTTGGTGTATTACGAAATCTGGCGATAAGCTGGCTTGAAGACACAAAAAGATTTAACTGGAGCTCTGTCAATCACACAATGGTTAAACTATCTCATTAAACATTTACGTCTTTTTTAATCCATTATACTCAATGACAGTTGCATTTGAAGCTTAGGATTATAAAGGTTAACTTTAACATAGTTTAAGATTTAACTTGCCCAGCTAATAAAGGAAGCATGCTTTGTCGATGACTGTTTCAATTTAAGTATTTTGTTGATCTAATAATTTCAAGAACTTTTGTTTTTTAATCTTGAGAAAAGTACTGAATTCAAAATTTATCAGCGATTCTAATTGATGAGGCTTCGCTGCTGCTGTGTACATTTGAGCTGTGCAATATAATGTCAGGCTGGCATTTCATGACGGACTTTGAAATCACATTCAAAACTAAAGATAACCATTATGTTGTGACCACATTTTCATGGGCACAATTTTCAAAGATAGCAGGAGAATTTTCTTTGAGACCATCATCTTTTAAACTTTTATGCAATTTCTGCCAACAGCTGGGAAGCTTTACTGAAAAAAAGACATACTCTTTTTTGCTCAATATCGAAGAGCTTGCTAAACTCAAGTGTTCTTTGAAGATCATTTGCACAAATTCAAGTTACTGGCAAGCACAGTGGTATACTCAGCACTAGAAGTAGGAACTATATATATGCTTTATTCTCTTTTGCAAACCACGATACCGGCCACTCATTGTGGCTTTTCATCATTTAGTGTTAGGTTAATTATCATATATTTCATCTTTTTTTTTCAAAAATTCCAAACTAAACTTTGCATATTACCCTCACACTTGGGTTATTGACTGTTGGAATTAGTGATATTTTCTAAAGAACACTCCAATTTCTGGAATATATATATATATATAACTATATATATATATATATATATATATATATATATATATATATATATATATATCTTATATATATATATATATACTTTTATATATATATACTCTCTTTATTATATATTTTATACATATATATATATACCTCTGCTGCTATATACTCTTTAACCTATATGGTACATAATATATAGTAATGCCATATATATATTTATATATATATATATATATATATATATATATATATATATATATATATATATATATATATATTTATTTTTTATATATAAATAATTATTAGAATAAATAAATAATTGAGTAAATAGCAATGGTAAAATACGAGTTCTTTAAACTTAATCATTGCAAATATTCACAAAGGGGTTTCCTGCAATAGAACGTTGCATCATAGAGAGCAACAAACGCGCATGCGCGAAACTGAGGTATAGCCGGGAAAAAGTCCTCTCAGCACTTGCAATGTGTTGAGAATAACAAGAAGAAGTGTTTATAAAATGAAGCTTACAAATAAAGACGATATTACTATTAAGGCATTGTCAATAAATGATACATTAAGAAATGGCAATCAGGATAAGAAAATCTGTTTTGGCATGTTATATCATGATTTGCTATTAAATGTATTTCGATTTCATCACTTGGAAAATCTATTGTAAAATTATTGACGGTCTATTATATATTTTGTTTCAATTTATTATATATTTGTTTTATATTTTAGTTATTTTTTTGTATATAGCATTATTTACATTATTGTTTTTTATTGTTTTAATTACAGAACCAGAAGTTCAATTTATGGCAATATTTTATAATAAACTCTCTTTGGATTTCTGCGTATGATTCCTTCTTTTTGTTTCTATTTTGATTTATTTTTATATATATATATATATATATATATATATATATATATATATATATATATATATATATATATATATATATATATATATACTTATACTCTATATATATACTACTCTACTCTACCTATACTATATATATACTATATATATATATATCTTCTTTATATATATATACTTACTATATATATATATATATAATAATAACTATATACCATATATTTATATATATACTATATATATACTCATATATACTCTCTCTATATATATATATATATATATATATATATATATATATATATATCTATTTTATATATATACACTATATATATCTGCATATATATATATATCTATAACCTACTATATATATATATCAGGGATAGGTGTCGAGAAAATAACAAACTTCCCGACTCCCAGAGTCGATTTTGAAAACAACCGACTCCCGACTCCCCGACTCCCAGAGTCTGATTTTGAAAGCGAACCGACTCCCGATTCCCACGACTTCCCGACTCCCCGACTCCCAATGGAAAATGGGAACGTGAATTTTTTTCCAAAATTATGAACTTTAATTTTCATCGTTATATACTAAATAAACATTGAAAAAAAAGAATTATGACAATAAATTTAATAATTTCTAATAATAATTATAAAATTTTGCACTTTTTAACAAAATAGGCATTTTGCTACGAGTAGGCCTATGTACCCATTAATATTTATATTGACGAGGGTTATAATATGAGTTTATTTTAATTATGACAATTAATAATAATAATAATAATAATAATAATAATAATAATAATAATAATAATAATAATAATAATAATAATAATAAAATAATACCAATAATAAGAACAATAATAATAATAATAATAATAATAATAATATATATTAATAATTATAATAATAATAATAATAATAATAATAATAATATTTATTATTATTTATTGTGTATTAAAAATATTATTATTAATATTCTTATTAATGTTAATCATAATATTATGTATTATTAATAATATTATTAATATTATTATTATTAAAATGATAATGGATGATGCTTTCGGGAGGCTGACCTAACTATATATATATATATACTTTCTATATATATATATATATATATATATATATATATATATATATATATATATATATATATATATATATATATATATATATATATATATATATATATATATATATATATATGGGTGAAATCAGTTTAAAACCATAAATATATCAATCCTGTATCTAACTTCTAACAGCTGCACCAGGAAAAGAGCACATTGCTTTGAATACAATTCCATTAAGATCTTTAGAGAAAAATAATATATAAAAAAAATCTCAAAAACTACAATAACAAAGCAGAAATGACTTATTTTGTGATTCTGTAAAATTTTTAGATAGAAATCAACGTAATAAAAAAATAAAAAAAATTATTGTTTAAAATAATTATAGTAATATGATTAGAGAGCCTATTTAGAGACCTTTTATTGGTTACTCGTTAAAATAAATAGACTTTCTATTAAATTTTTATTAAACGATCTATTTTTGCAAATTTCATAGTGTTACGATAATATTCACTTATTTTTTTGCGAAAAGTTGGTCAAATAAATGAAATTATTATAATAAATATATAGTTATGCAAAAATTGAAAAGAAAAATCAAAGAATAGCCGCTATTTAAATACGCTTTTAACATTAAAAATAGGAATAATCCGTGCCCAAAGCAATTGGCGGAAATCGTATCTGTGAATTTTTAGAGTATAAAATTATTTATAAATACTATGTTTATAAATGGTATGTTAAAATACTATATATAATAAATAATATTTTTATAACAAAAAATATTTAATAAAACATAAAAAAATAAAAATATTACTAAAATACTTTAGAATTATAAAGAAAAAAAAAAGAGTACCTTGAAATATTAATAGAAAACGGTTTAGCCTAAATAAAAAAAATTATTTAATATGACCAACTCAAATATTTAATTATAAATACTTTATACTTTTTCTTATATATATATATATTATATATATATATATATATATATATATCTCTATATATATATATATATATATATATATATATATATATATATATAGGTTAAATCCAGTTTAAAACCACAAATATCTCTCAATCAATATCTCAAAAACTAAAAATAGCTACAGGAAAAGGAATACATTGTTTGAATCCTGGTACATTTGTGCGGAGCTGTAAAAAAAAAAAAAAAAAAATCATATCTCAAAAACTACAACTGCTACCCTACAGCGGAAAGGAGTACATTTTTGGAATCCTTGTAAATTTTAGATAATAAAAATGTAAAAAATTAAAAATAAAATAAATATTAGCTATTTTTTTCGGAGCAGGGGAACCTTATATATATATATATTTGTAAAGGTATTACACGGCAAATGCCTGCTGGGGGATATTTCCGGCTGGAAGCTGGGGACGTTCATACCATAAGGGAGGGGCGGAGAGGCTTTGCGACTTTAAATACTACCGAGGACTGGGTTTCCGGAGACCCTTCCCGGAGGGTGGTCTATCCGTAGTTCCCGGAAAGCCGAAGACAAACTCCGCCATCGGTGCCGGTATACCCTTAGCGGTGTTCTGTAGTTTAAAAAACAATTTAATAGAAAGTCTATTTATTTTAACAGTAAACCAATAAAGGTCTCTAAATGGGCTCTCTAATCATATTACTACTAATTATTAACAATAATTAATTTTTATTTTTTTTTTTTTTACATTTTCCTATCTAAAAATTTTACTAAAAATGTATTCCTTTTCACTATGCTTTGTATTGGTTTTGAGATTTGTTTGTTTTTTTGTTTTTTGTTTTTTGTTTTTACATTTTCCGCACACTAAAAGTGGACCAGCATTCCAGCATCTATGATACACTCAATAGATGTTCTAGGGTCAGTGAAATTTTTTTTTTTTTTTTACCTGTTCTAGGAGCGGAGGAATTAGGTTTAGGTTAGGTTAAGTTAAAGTTAAGTTTAGGTTAGGTTGGGTTAAGGGTGGAGTCAGGTCAGGAAAAAAAAGAATTCATTTCGACCTAAAACATCTGGCCCCATGTATCATAGGGGCTACGACACAATTTTTATCCAGAAGGCTTCCCGTTCCGTGGGCGTTAAGTAGCACACCATATATATATATATATATATACTGCATATATATATATATAACTTATATGCCATATATATATATATATACTTTATATATATATATATATATATATATATATATATATATATCTTTCTGCTATCTTTCTGCTGCGCCTTATGCGCCAACGCATATATATATTATTAGTTTGGCATCAAACTGATTGTTGGCGGCAAATTATCTTACCACTCTTTACGTTATGGACAGATAGATATATTTTTCGCGTGTCTACACACCAAAAATTAAATATATATTAGAAATTCACGGCATTACGTACCAAATCTTGAAATGCTGACACCAACCTGGCATTGGGCGCCAGCACAGTTGTGCTTTTACATAAATGTATAGTATATCTATCCGATTCTTTTTTAGCTTATTGCAACTATCTTATAATTGATGTGACTATATTTTAAAATCAGTAAATGTACTCTACTTGACTTTAATTTTTTTGTGCTTACGATGTCTAATAGCATCGCTCGCTGTTGATAATTCATTAATGCACAATACACAAGTAGATCAAGTACATTTTATTTATAATAGTTTTATAACTATATTTTTAACCAGTTAAAAATAAACAACTTAAATTGGCTACAAACAAATATCAAAATCAAAATGGAAAAAATGTACGTCTTTTATAATAAAAATTCAATTAAACTTTTCCAAATTTTTGTGTGAAAGTTTGCCATACAATTTAATTTTTGGGACAGAAGAGGTCGTTTCACTCGACTCCGACTCAACTCCCAACTTTTGGAAATCTGACTCCGACTCCGACTCCGACTCCCTTACCCAAAACGCTCGAGCTGACTCCCAGCTTCCAGTGACCTGATGTGACCCCCCATCCTGATACTTTGCTATATATATATATATATATAACTATATATACATATATAATATATAAATATATATATGCATATATATATACTATATATATATATATATGCTATAACTCTTCCTCCTGTATACAGCCTTATATATATATATATATATATACTCATATGCTAAATATATGGACAAAGGTTTTGGGGTGACCTCGGAACGGGAGGTCGGATTTAAAAAAAATTTCGACAAATACCCTCTATGATAGGTAAATAGACGATTCTAGGTGCTTAAAATATCAATATCTGATATGATTGCTTGTATCGATATTTTTATTTTTACATATTTAGGAGACTCTCAGGAGCCGGAAGCAGAGCAAAGGGATGAAGTCCCCAAATCGTCCAACTGTAGTACATGGTGTTCTACCCTAGGGAGTAGCCTTCTTTAGTGCTTAAAAACGGTTATATATATATATATATATGCTATATATATATATATATTATATACTATATATATATATATACTATATACCATATATCTTTCTTCTTCTTCTTCTATATATATATATCACTAAAGAATGCGCGCAAGATATAAAATGTGGAAATTGGATCTTTCTTGGCCTCCGGTTGATGACGGGGAACTTCGTCCTTTTGTCCCCGGCAGACAGGCTTTTCGTATGTTAAAAAAGCGAAAAGCTGGCGCCGATGGCGCCAGTATCGTATCGATATCGATGTTCTGCAGCGCCCTAAATTTGTATCTGGCCAGAAGGGTACCTATCAGTTGCACAAATCTGCCTTCCGTTCGGAACACCAAACTATAGACCTTTGTATATGCTAACATATATATATATATATACATATATATATATATATATATACTCTTTTTCTATATATATATATATATACTTTATATACTATTTTATTATATCTTATATATATATATATATATATATATATATTATACTATACTTATATATATATAACATATGTATATTACATTTTTTATATATTGTTTTTAAAAAATATGAGTACTGCAATTCAAAATATCAAATCAAATCTTATAAGAAGAGATGAAGATACGAAGTATTAAAAAACAAGAAGTTAAAGAAGCAAAAAACGTCTGTTGGCATGCGAAAAGAAAACCAGTTTTTAGTGCTAATACGCTTAAAGGAGAATTCAAGGTAGGGTAAAAATACTCTTTTCTGCTTAAAATACGTTTCTATTATTGGTGTTTTTATACTGGTTTAGCAATTTTCCCCTGCCAAAGCATCCTAAGCACCTGATTACGAGAGAAGAATAATGAAACCGCAACCTAGCTTTATATGGTTCGACGATGCAGCAGAAACTCAACCTAACCCGCTTTTATGGATCGACGATGCAGTAATTTTCACCTAATCTATATGGATATACTTTGCCGTAAAAGTTTTTACTTCTTGTTTTCCGGGTAAGATTTTTACTGCAGAAAAGTATCCTAGATAAACTCTCCGGGCACTGCACAAACGCGATACACGTATAAAATTACTGACATTATTAAATAATTACTTTTTTTTGTGTATTTAAAATTTTTGATCATAGCACTCTATCAGCACTCAAATTTATTGTTTAGTATCATATAATAACAATATATATGAAAAAAAAAGTTAAAACTACGACATATTTATCTTGCGCTATGAAACTCATATATACTATATATACTTTGCGCTATATATATATATATATATATTCTTAGTATATATATATATATATATATATACTCTTATATATATATATTTATATATGTATATATATATATATATATATATAATATATATATAGAGGTGTGATTTATATATATATATATATATATATATATATATATCTCTTATATAATATAGAAACACAATATATAACTACCTCATATATATCTCGTATACCATATATATATATATACTATATGATTATATATATATATATATATATATATATATATATATATATATATATATATATATATATATATATATCTATGTATATATATATATGTATATATATATATATGCCTTATCTGACTTGCCTACAGTGGCTTTTTATACTCACAAGTACTCCTCTCTCTCTCTCTCTCCCCCTCTCTCTCTCTCTCTCTTTCTCTTTCTCTCCCTCTTTCTCTCACTCTCTCTCTACTATATATATATATATATATATATATATATATATATATATATCTTAGCATATATATATATATATTTTCTCATCTTTCTTTCTCTTTCTCTTATATATATATATATATACTCTCTCTCTCTAAAGCACTTTAGTTCTTCCCTCTAAATCAATTCTTTATCGAAACGTTTTCTAAGTTGTTCCTTGATTAACTTTAATATTTAGAGTACTCAAATTCACAATAGACACCGTCTTCCACTTAATCCGATATGGGCGCAGACTGCCGCCATTTTTGTGACAGTTAAGAAAGCGTGGCTTTAATAGCGGTTATTCTTACCTTTCGCATTTTGCATAACGCACTGTTTATTATAGCAAGTAATTTCATTTTATTTGACCAACTCGCACGAAAAAAATAAAGAAATTTTATCGGTAACATTACCAAAATTTGCAAAGAAGATATGGATGTTTCTATATGTAAATATTTAACTCGTGCTGAGAACAGAGTTGCAGGAGTCTCTTCGATATATATATATATATATATATATATATATCTTAATATATATATGCACTGTATATATATATATATATATATATATATATATATATATATATATATATATATATATATATATATATATATATATATATATATAACCTTATATATATACATATACTCTTACATAATTACTCTATATATATATAACATATATATACTTATTAATATATATATATATATATATATATAATATAACTATATATATAAATATATATATACTTTACTCTTACATATATATATATATATATATATATATATATACTCATTGATGTTCTTCATTTCAATTAGGATCAACAATAAAAGCGAAAAAAAGGAACTAATCGAATTTTCTTCAATATCAAAATTTATTACTGAATCACCCCAATAGGTTAACTGTTCGTTTTGGATAGCCTTGATGTAACTTCTTTTGATCTAGTTACTAATTTGTTCTGGGCTCTTTAGAGAATCTTATCGTGATAAAGGATATATTAGGCTCAAAAAATGGCAGAGATTCTGTGCCCTATTTTATAGAAACTTTCTCTGTATTTGTGCATGCGCTGGAACCTGGAGCCATTAACATTAACAATCCCTTGTAAAGGCTGTCTTCCATTTTCTGCGCTGCTAAATTTGATCTGCAATAGCGGTTTTGCTCTTTCCAGTAACAAATGTCTGATACAAGCAGGAATGAGCGTTTATAGTTTCAAATGTGGTTTTTAATTTTCTTACGCAGGCCTTGCCAATCATTATACTTCCATTTAACGCAGTTTAGCTTAAGATTTTCGCTTTAAAACCCAACGGTTCATAATAAATGTTGGCGAATAACACAACCAAAATCTCTTAACTTCTTGTCCAGTTATTGTTTTATCATGGCAATACATAATAATCAGAACTAAAATATCTACTTTTTTAAATCTTTCGGGAAAGACCCCTTTGGCTGACATGGTTCAAACGCTTAAATAAATTTTCTTGTATCTGTTAGGGTTCATGAAAATGCCTATATACAAATCAAAATATCTTAGTTTTAGCAGTGTGCATAAACACTTAATACATGATTATTATTTAATTAACTAAGTATGGGTACAAATCAAAACTTCTATTTACTTCAATCTTATACTGAGATTTTGATTATGGTCCGGGTTCAGAGAGGTTCAATCTGGGGTAGGATTTATTGTTCATTTGAAAGTAACGTGTAAATTTTAGTCAGTTTTCTTTTCTTTTTTTACAGGTTGAGATTTTTGTTGTTGTAATTTATGTTTCTGGGAACCTCCTACATACTCAGGCGTATTTACCATTTCAAAAATAAAAAAAAATATCTATACACTCAATAATATAAAAGCTCACTTGGGAGCTAAAGCAGTGATCCTTTAGCACAAAAAATAGACACTAAATTACTTGCATAGGGAAAAAAGATCTTGGATTGAACTGTGTCTGATGTTTCGTTATGACTAGGCCCCACATGCTCGATAGGAGCTTTGAAATATCTGGCTATAACATGTGTTAATGATTGAGCTGTCGTTTACTGTTTCCAGGCAAGCACTTACAGGTTGAACTACAAAACTAGCTTTGACCTAGCATATACATAACATATATATATATATGCTATATATATATATATATATATATATACTTTTTATATATATATATATATATATATACTATATATATATATATATTTAGGCTATATGCTGCTGCTTATATATACCACACTGCTGCACACATACCTTTATATTTAGGCTATATTTGCTGGATTACAGCCTCTTTGCAAATTATCGAATATTATAACTGTTTTTTGTTTTATCCACAGAGGTTTTTATACTCGCACAAGGGTCTCCGTCGGAGAATCCATCGAATCGCAGGATCCGCGGGGTCTTATTGCCGTCTCTGGGTAATATACAATGTTTTCGATAGCGAAAACCGTATGTAAAGTCTAAATTTGGAAATATTTGAACGGGGTGTAGCAAAAATGAAGCCATCTTTTATCTTAATAAATCTCAGTATAATTTCAGACAAAAAAATAATAATAATAATAATAATAATATATAATAATAATAATAATAATAATAATAATAATATAATAATAATAGCGACATATAACATAATAATAATAAATGTAAAGAATATAATACAAAAGTTACCTAATTCTCGCATTTATAGACTTCCATTTGATCGTAATGTAAAGAATAATAATAATAATGAATAATAATAATAATAATAATAATAATAATAATAATAATAATAATAATAATAATAATAATAATAATAATAATAAAAATAATAATAATAATAATAATAATAATAATAATAATAATAATAATAATAATAATAATAATAATAATAATAATAATAATAATAAGTAATAATACTTTATAATAATAATAATAATAATAATAATAATAATAATAATAATAATAATAATAATCATACTTCACCTTTGAAAGAATTCCCATGATTTCTAATCAGTTTTGACCAGAAATTGATAATTAAATTATTATAATATACTATCATAACTATGAAAAGGCAGATAGTAATGAAATGTTTGCAATTCAATCACCTCATATTGTAGAAAAAGATCCTTGTTTTGGCCTGAATATATATATATATATATATATATCTTTCATATATACCTGCTATATGCTCTTTTTATATAACTGCTATATATGTATATATGCATAACAATATATATATATATATGCTGCTGCTATATATATATATATAACATATTATATGCAGGCCGTAGCCACTGGAGGGTTGTTAAATTATTTAAGCGTTATAAAAATAGTTTGATGGCTTAGGTCCCATCATTTTAATTTATAGAATAATAAGAAAATAATAATCAAAGCAAATAAGTTGGTTATATTAATAAGTAAAGGGAAAACCTATGCGAGTTTGAGCGGGGACACTTGTAATTGGTGGCTGTGTGGAAAGCACAGAAGGGGAGAAAGTCTTGTGCAGCTGTTGCTAATAATATGAAATTGAAATAAATAGGGACTACCCGACCCGGTTTTGGAGGCAGTGTTTATATATTTGTTATTTTATTATATTTATATATTATACTATATATATATACTATATATATATATACTATATATATATCTATATATTTAACTCTATATATACTCATATATATACTCTCATATATGCGGCCTGTATGTGTATGTGAAACTGTGTGTGTGTATGTGTGTGTGTGCGCGAGAAAATCACAATACTTCTCTTTCTAAATAGGCTTCTACTAGGTTAAGGTTCTGAAGCGCATTCAGATTTCTTCACTTTTTAGTA